>JAEANM010013287.1:0-14459 GCA_017656035.1 Myanophis thanlyinensis | reverse complement strand
GCGGTTGCGTAAGCATTTCACTGCATATTGTACCCATGTATGATTGTGTATGTGACCAATAAAATTTGGAATTGGAAAATGGTGATGAAGCATAACTTTTGCATTGCTCAATTAACCAATTGCACAAGCAATTGAACTGGCTTTGCTTTTAGCAGTTGCTGAATCAATTCCTATCGCTACAATATTTATAATAAAATTCTAGGAGCAGCAGCTTGCTGAAGCAAATGAAATCAAGGAAGCAAAACTGATGTTGGCCTAATTCTGTGAATTGCTGGACCAAGATACAAGGAGCTGAATCCAGACAAACACATCTGCTCCTAACCATAGTAATGCCAAAAAGATGAAACAGGCATTGTGACATTATGACACCCTTTCATATTTACATGGATGTGACATTCAAGTACATAATGGATGGAGTTTGTGTTTCTATGTTGAAACACACGTTTTGTTACTTGTCTCTCCTCCCATCCTGCTGACAGATACTTACAGTTCTAGAATTCCATAATTGTCACTACTTGTGTTTTTATCATATTGTTGACAGCTGCGTCGTTCTTACTGTACTCCATTTCAGGAATGAGGTTTAGTGTGACCATTATTTAAGAAAATGAATTTATGCCCCCAAATTATTGGTGTTAAATACCCCTACAGGACCTCCAAGTTAGCTTATATATTTTTCAGGAGATGTTGCTAAAACAGTAACAGAATGCCAACATTACTGATGAAAATAACCATAAGTAGGATTTTTCTGGTAACATGCATATAAAAAAAGGAAGAAGTGGGAAAAAAATAATAGGCTTACAACAGAGATACAGTGATGTCAGGCTCCTCTGTAAAATTCCATGGAAAGCCACACAGTAAGACATCATCTGAATTGTGACAGAAAGCCTAATGTACAATGAATCTATTTTGTCTTTTAATAAATTTGCTTAGAGTTAGACTTTGAAGAACACTAATTGGATAACTTTGAGGGTCCTTAAATAAAGCATTTGGACCTCAGACTTCCAATACTTGAGAAATGTTTTACATCACGGTGAACCTACAGCATCTATATCTAAATCTCGAATCTAAGCATTTTTCTGTTTATTACAATAGTTAACCTCATTGGCATGGATGAAAAAATCCTTACAATGAACATTGAACTGGAATTCCAATGAAAATAGAGATCAGATAATATGAGAATAATGGGGAAGGGGAAGGCTTTTTAATGTAATTTATCAATCTCACTCTCCTCTTTCCCTGCTTATGATCAAATTATGTTCTTCTCAGTCCTCTTGTAATGTATGCATTTTAAACATCACTGAAATAAATGAAATATTTTGAATTATTTCATTTGTGTTTCTACCAAGTCAAGAAGCTTAAGTCTACTAAACAGAAGAGATTCTGCATATTTTAATGAAAGATAAAACAACAATATAAACATACACAAATTTACAGAGAAAGGATCAGTTTTAATACATTTGGAATAAAAGGATTTCTTTTTTTTCTCCCTTAAAATATGGTATAAAAATAAATGCAAGAAACATTAACAGAATTTACAGACAACGGACAAAGACACAGACTCTCTTTCTTGATGTGAATACATCTGTGAGACAGAACCTTCTGTGCTAATTTATTGTGCAATAGCTGTGATGCCGTATAAGGTATATTTATTAATATATTCTTTTTTTTTACATGTCTTCCAGTTTGTGAATGACGGCACTGTAAATAAATTGTGCCTAACAAAAGCTTTTTTTAAAAAAAAACTGTACTGGAAATTGCAGAAAATAAATAGACACAGATCCAGCTTGATATGAAGGCGAAAGTGAGGAGAGAGTTTTCAAAATGGAGGCATCAAAAGGTTACAGTAGTGAGTTCCTTGGAGTCTGTAATGCCTTGATATACACAAAAGAAAACAAGTCAGGTCCTTGCTCATGCAACATCTTGTTCTATTGTCCCCTGATTTCAGGCAATTAGTGAGCTACGAAGTATGTATAATGACTGAGTCTGCTTCCATGCTACAAGATGATCCTTTTAGTAGGACTGCACTAGACTGGTTAATCTCTTTGATGTGAGCGATTTCCCCTGAGGAAAAGATAGAAACAAACAAACAAAAGAAAACAGAAGACAGAGGCATGTTCACTGAAAACCCAGTTCATTACCAAGCACCTACTTGTCCAGCTAACATTTTTCACATGGTGACCTTAAATATGGGATGCTTGTATTTGGGTTCTTTCAGATATGAAAGCTTATCACTTGGTGGCTGCAGTATCAAGCAAGACATTCATGTTATTTCAGGCACAACTGCATAGGTGGAACTTTGGATCACCTCAAATGAAAGGCTCCACTGGAATTTGTTCACCAAACCAGCTCCCAATCATGATCAAGGGAATCAGAACCAAATGCAAAGAACTCAGGGGCAATAGGCCTGTTTTGATCAACCTGGGCTTGATTACTCTAAGCAAATCCAAGTCCAGTGATTGAAAAAGCACCACTCTCTTAGAACTCTCACATTTATCTGGTGGAAATTACATTCTAAAAAACATCCAATTTCACCTGCACATTTTCAGATTTTTCATTATCTGTTGTTAATGTCCAAATGTCAGGTTCAATGTTCTGAGGACAGCAATGGAGATCTAAGCTTCATTATGAAACCCTGAATTTTAATGCAATGAGTTGAAACAATCATATGGCTAATTCATTATGCACTGTTGCTGAGATGGCTTACATTTTAAATGCAATCCATCATTTATATTGCTGATGATAATTAAATGCATATAATCCCCCAACATCAATTCTGCATTGTTATAAAATCATCCATCTGATCTTTCCTTTCTTTTGATGATTATCACTTGTACATATTAGCAATAATGCCAAGAGGCCATATATTAATGACATCTCAGTGATCTAGCAAATGGTTGTTATGATGAGAAAAACAAAGTCATTTGAATTTCTCATTTGATGTAAAATGTAGAGCTGAGAGCAACAGCACCAATCAATATATTTCTACAAAACCACAGAGGTTTTTCAGTTCTAAAAATCTAAAAGTTTTAGAGTCATTAATGGAAATTATCCAGGTAATTTCTATAATTCTCTTTTTTCTAATTTCTATTCTATATAATTACACTAAACTATACTTTCTTGTCACTGGGATCAACAAGTGAAATATTTGAAGCTACCACATTCATTTCACAAATTCTGAAGTAAACTGTATCCGCACTGAATTATCTTGTGATGCCAAAAAATAATTCTAGGGAGATTCCTTTGCTATTAGCATTACCAGCTGACATGGCAGGCTATCTACCAAATTGCGTCACCAGACAAAGTTGTGTCTGGCTCTTTTAATAGTAGCCAATTGGTACGGAAGCCCAGTAATCAAAAAATGGGCATCAATGTATACAATGCAAGTATATGTGCAAAGGAAAGTAGGACAATTAGATTAAATGGCATTAATTTCATTGAGATGGAGTGTTTTTATAAACCTGTTAGTTATTTGATGTCCTCATGTTTCTTACAATTTCATGATCAATAGATGGATTAAAGGGAAAAAAAACACTGTGTTAATTAAAAAGAACACAATTCCTACTGACATACATAGTATTAGAAGGGTCATTACCAACATCTTTTATACACCTCAATACTTTCTCTCTCAGTGAACTTCTGTTGTTGATCCATTGCTGGAAACCATCTTAGAATGTCTCATTGTGTTAGTTCTTCCACTAGCATAAAGATACATAATTTACATTTGGTTCTCACATTCTGATAAGCAAAGCAACTGGCTAATATAAAACTCCCAGCAACCTACCCCTTCTTCTATCCTTACTGTCACATCTCATTAAATCCCAATTATACTTCTGGTGAGGAAACTGGACAGTCAAACCCCGTTCTTAGTAGTTCCAGTAAGTCTCATCTGAATTAATGGCTATTTTTCAGATTTCAGATGGACTCAAGCCATGCCTAGAGTTTGTTGAAACTTGATCATCTATGCTAGTAAGAAAGGAAAAATAGAGGAAGTTTTGTTACAATGGTGCAGCGGATGTGTGGTTATGGCTTTGAAAACTCTCATAAATATTGCCAAAGAAGATATTTTTAAGAGTTCAGAGGTGACAATCTTCTATTTGAGACTTGGGTTTAATGATTTCATGAGTTAGAAATTCTCGAAACTTTTCAGGATTCAGACTCTAAACAGAATTGTACCTGGTTAGTATTTAGAGATCTTCAGACAACACAAAGTTCCAATACAGGCTGCCTTCTCTAGGTTACATTGGGGATTGAAACAAAAAAATAATCCCTAAAATAGCCCACGGCAAGTTATTTCTGCTCTGCTGCCAATAAGCAAGTCACCAGGGATTGAATTTGACATGAAGGAGATCATTTTATAGTTATAATAAAGAGTTCAGTTACACATCTACAAATGTGCTGCTTTTCTGGGTCTTTTTTGATCCCAAACAATAACAGAATTCACAATATAACATGCTGTGGTGAAACCACCATGCAAAAATAGGGGTTTTTGTTTCAAACTCTCCACTATTTGTTGTTGTTGTTGTTGTTGTTTATTTGGCCAACAAGCAGGGGTGAAATTCTCAAGCAATTCTTAGCGTCTAAGCTTATTTAAAAGTAACAGGATCTGGATGAGAGGATTATGAAGCCCCAAATGCAGTAAATTCTTAAATGTATATTTCATTCTATTACTATTATGTTCAACTGTTTCCCCTAAATATCCAATTTCTTAGTCCCATTCTCCAAATACCTAATTTTTCTTGCAAGCCATCAAAGTACTCCAGATCATACTGCTCATGATAGAGATATACTATGTCTGCTATGGAGTTCTTATCATTATATTAGAAACATTTAAAACCTTTCTTATTTAGAATTTTTTAAGGGAATTTGTTTTATGAAGACACAGAAAACAAAAACCATGATCTTTGCTGATGGTCTTCATAAATTATCACTTCAGTACACACAGCTTTGTTAACTGACTGCAACAGCAAAAGCCACAATACAGCACACTTATACACACTCACACACACACACACGAGCACACAGGAAACGCACATCACTCGGCAGACAAGGTCAACAAACTGGAGTAGAAGCCAAGATCTTTCTACCTCTTTTCATAACAGGTTAGTGCTCGCCCTCAGTGTTGGTTTACAGTTTTTATGGCAGGGGAAAATTGGGATGTTTCTGCCCTACAAAAATAAATGTGTTGAATGCTTTAGTTTGAACCTGTGCAAAGGTTGAAAAGTGCGATCCAACATTTTTAAACAAACCCAAAGACCCACGTCTAATGTTATTGTTTTTTAAATGTGGTTTTGATAAGAAAATGTAGGGTGAAATGGATCCAGTCTAATAACATTATATTTGTCATATTCTCTCTCTTCTTAAAAGAAAAGGTTTCTGGGACAGCACCAAGGTGGCGTTGTTAAGCAGCTTCTTTGTTCCTGCTGTTTAAATTAATCCCAGCAGGGCCTGACTCGTAACATCACCTGGTAGCGTCAACAAAACCCACATAATATCAGAGGACAATCTGTCAATCATAAGGCTCACAATGTTATAAACTTACCACACTCCGTGTGAATTTCTCAAAAGATGTTCGGCGATCCAATGTATTTCCCAACTTGTGAAAGAAAAAAAAAATACAAAAGGGAAACAAAAGCAAAAGAAGCAAAAAAAAAAAAAAGACCATGAAAATAAAAGCATAATGAAGCAATGGGTTGCTAAAACACAGAAGTCATAAAAAGAAACCCACAAGACAAAAGCAAATGCAGAAGATGAAATGCTTGTAGAAATAGAAGGGGGAATATATTTTCCCCCACAATTTTCCCCTGACACAGAGAAGTCCAGGTACACAGAGGTGTATAGGTTGCCCACCTGAGTGTAGTCTTAGTCATGCAGAAGAGCACAGAGGAAGGGGTGGGGCAGAGAGAATCACACTTGGCAACCAGAGCAGTTGTCCCATGCTTCATCCATGCCTCCCTGCCCCCCATTACATAGATGTCTGCCTAGGTCAGCTATGACAGTGCTGATTCACTGGGTGAAGAACAGCACTGACGTACAAGATCAGAGGTTTGCTTAGAATTAACTGCCAAGCCGATCAAACTGGGATAATACAAAACAAAACATGAAATTAAAACAGGGCAAGGAGCCTTGCACATTCTGCCAATTATGTGACCACTTACACAATCTAAGAACATAAACTACTTTTTAAAGAAAAACTAGCCCTGTTCTATTTAAGAAAGATCTCCATTTATTTACTATATTAATAGGATCTCAACAGCGAAGAGAAGTGTTGATTTTAAATAGTTTTCAAGGCACACATGTCATTAAATGTTAGGGCAATGCACTGCTTTAAGTTCCTTGTATCTTTTAAAATACTAAACAGCACAGATCAGACCCCTGAGACACAGGGAGTTAGTTAACTCTCTTCTCTGCTGCCAGGGACCCAGTAAGATGCCCCATCATATTGCTCAGAGCCAAGATAAGCTTCGGAAGGGAAATTATTTTTATTGTATTCCTGGGTGATGCCTTCTCACACTTGCTGCTTGGATGATTTAATTTTTTCCTCCATTTCCTATTGCTTTTAACCTTTTAAAGGGAAGGAACATGAACTAACTACAAAACTGGATTATGAATCTGCACTATTGGTTTCCTTATCTTCTGTCTTTCTAATTTTACAGACTGACACAACAAATCACTCCTATGCAAACATTATTCATTAAATTCTACATATAACTACCTAGCAAACCTGTTCTCCATTGTTTCTGCACTATTCTTTTTTTCTCTACTGGATCTTTATACATTCAGCACAAGGATCTGAAACAAGCTACATAAGTACATTATGTTGAATCCAGAGAGCTGATGATTAGGAGCTCTAGATCATCAGAGTTAACTGAACAGAGCCTGGATGTGCTATGGTGCCCATAACACTGTAGATGACATCCATGGACTTCTAAAATAATAATAAATATTTTGAAGAAATATAAAAACATTCCCAACATCAAACTTCTCAACCATGGAAGGTCTCAGTTCTCCTTTAACACATATTGTGGGAAGATGAAAAGGTGGTCTTAGCTTGTTTGGCTGTGTGCAGAAACTATCCAGGACCAGGAGCTTTAAAATAGAATATCTAATCCCAGATTCTTCTAAACCACATAGTCTATTTTCACAGTTTTCTTCTCAAAAAGGAAGATCAATGGTAGGGTGGGAATGGTGGCTCAGATTACCCACCCTTACCATATCATTAGAATTAGAGTAGCCAGTTATCTAGACTTATGCAGGAACAATCTGGAGTTTTTGAAGTTTGCCCTCTGGATGATTCTTTTGTGTTTGATTTTGCTAGTCTGAGCTGCAAAAATCCTGACAACTGCTAGATGGCAGCAAAGACTTAGGGTTTTCCTCTGCCACCTAGTGGACTGTTGTTGGGTTTCTTTGTTTTTTGCAGTCTAGATCTAGTCTAGATAACTAACAGGATGTGAGACAGTAAAAGTACAAGTCTCCTTCATGAGACTGATTTGGTTGTCTCCAAGAAGTCTTTGCATAGGTAAGGTAGAATAGTCCAATCAAAACAAAGGTCGGTAAGGTAAAGAAAATGGCTGAGTATTAAGGCAACTTTTCTTCTTTCTTTTGGTGGCCAAAAGTCCCACCAAGAATGATTGGGGAGAGGAGAAGAGAGGATACAGAAAACAAAACAAGTACTGAGAGTGTTACAGACAAATGTGTAAGAGTACATAGAGTCTAAATAAACGTGGTAAATACATATTTAAAATTATTTGTTATTGCTATATTTTGGGAACATTAAACTCACTGTCTGTTCTTTCATTGTGTTCTCCTTCCTTACTGTCACTATTTAGCTTTCTGAGGATGTTTAGAAAAAAAGACTGGAGCTTTTTTTCAGACACAGATCCTGAAGAAAACAGAATCTCCAGTAAGGATTTATCTCTCTAAAATTTCATGCATTTATTAGGTATGGATTGGGTCCTTATTAGATTTAGTGGGACTTACCTTTGACTACAAAAAAGCTTAGATGAAACAAACTCAATGTTTGTAGCTTTATAAAATCAAATTATATCTGCTGCAAAGTAATAATCATACTACATCCACTATATTGATATAAAAATGTTTTGACCTGCTCTTATATGTTTTCCTAAGTTGTAGTCCTACATTTCCTTTCAGAATGATACAAAATAAATGTCAACATGAAATTAATTTGTTCATGCAAAGATGCAAAATAAATATAGGCATGGATCCCACCATCATTATGGGATGCTCAGATTGAACTAAACTCTTCACCTACCAGATATACAGCACATTAATCCAAGGAGTGAAAGTACGATAGATGGAACCACTGCTGAAAGAATGGAAATACATAGAAAAGCTGGAATAATACCTTCTTCTTGGCCTGGAGTAATTCCTGGTAGGCACTGGATCGTATAAAACGTGGATATGAATCACTTTTCATCAACTTGTAGATGTGCTCCTAAAGTAAAAGAATATAGAAAAGTTTTTTACTTTTGAAATCTGATCTTTTGAAAGTAGGTTGGTTTTTTTTTTTTAAAAAAAAAGGATACGAGAAAAATAATTGTGTAGATTATTGTATACATGTGAAATTCATTCCTAGGGCAGCATAGAAATCTGGCTCTGTTAATACACTGCTGACTAAATAATTTTTAATAAAGTTGCAAACTTTAGGGTTTTCAGTTAAAGAAATTAGTAAGAATTGGCATCAACCTAAGCATTATGAGCGTCTTCTGCATAGGCTAGTTTACAAGGATTTTGTTTCAGCAAAAAGAGGCTTTGAATGGCCATTTATCTAATTTGCGTGAATTAGTCAATTTTACACCAGTGTAAAGTTTAGTGCACAAATGTTAGGATACCCAAGAACTTTGGCTCTGTAATATTCTCAAAATAATGATTGTTTAAGGAAAATTTACAAACAAGAGAGATTCTTGTCAGATCACTGAGTTTGGGATCATCACAGTCAGTTTGGTCTGATGCCATATTGCATTGTGAATGAAAGGTTAATAATGCTGACTATTTTGTTGAAATTTTTGTCATGTCTATAGGAACAACTATATGGGAGAAGCAAATGAATCCTTCACAAACAAAAAAAAGGAGGGACGTGAGTGCTTTTTGGAAGCAGACTGAGAGTTGACATAATGTGACACAGAAGACCAAGTCAGAGCAGAAGTTTGATTGGAAGTTGGCTAATCAGAAACCTCTCTTGGGCAACTCTATTGCAGGATATTGAGCTGTTATGAGCCTTCAGTGTTCTGTGTTTTACTCATCAATAAACCAAATATTACAAGCAAGCTTCTTCTAACAGAGGTGAAGAGTTTTTGTTCCTAGAACTTTTCACTGCTCAGGAAGGTGGGGATGTGGGGAAGTAGTGATCTGGACTTTGTATTAGCTTATTTATGTTTTTAATTTATATAGCTTTATAATTGTAAGCCACCTAAAATTATCATGAGGTAAGATGGCTGACCTATACATTTTATAAATAAGTAAAACAAACACTGTTCATTTGTCTCATAAAAAACATTTATTTATTTCTAAAATTACTTGCTTGTCCTACAGCTACTGTTAATCCTGAGTGATACACATCATAAAAATATAAATCAAATTCCATATAAATCAAAAAGTAATAATCTGTGACAGCAGGGCATTTTTCTCAACCACATTTCCCAGGTAGTTATCCCCACAGGGGACGCCAAAGGTCCCCAACCCATGAAGACTGAAGGAAACAAAGTTATCCTCCTTTGTGGCTGACTCCAAAGTACTTGCTTCATGCCCCACCCCGCAAATAATGTTTAGCAATTTGAAAACAATTTTATTTTGTAGAGGTTTTGAATGGTGGCACATTTCGGTTTCTAGTTCCATGGGTCTCTTTTTAATGTCATTGTATTGTAGGTTTTATGGAGTCTTTGAAATAAGTAAGTATACAGAGCATTGTGTAATTATAAAATAAATAAAATAATCCAGTAACAGAAACAGAACTTAAAAGAGACATCATATACAGCAGGATAAAGATACAAAGCATTAAAAGGCTAAGAGATTTTTTAAAGTATTTCCCTGGTGCTGAAACAAATAATAGCAAATAATAGTATAATTTGGAAATGGCTACTGAAAAGTCTTGCTTCCAAGTAGTCATCCACTAAATTAACATTTGAGGATTTCTATAATCTTTAAAGGTGCAACAGGATAAAAAGTACATAAAAGACCTCTTCATTTTTACACAGTAGCACTTCTGTTTAGACAGCTGCCAACTGATATTTAAAAAAAACCCCATAGCTACTAAAACAAGTGTGCTCAAACACACAGCTCACATCAGCCCACAGTCTTAAGCCCAAAGCTGTATCTCAGAAAAACAAAGATAGAACAGTGTTTCTCAAACTTACAAGTTGACAACTTGACATGCTGGCTGAGGAATTCCAAGAGTTGAAGTTCACACATCCTATAGTTGTCAGGTTTGAGAAGCACCGCACTATCCAATCACTTCCACTAATGCAAACCTACCAGAGACCAACAAGCAAGGCAGCTGATATAGAAAATATGTATATAGACAGCCATCTAGTGGTGTAAAAATTATTAGCACTTTCTATAGAGATTTTTAGCAAATAGAAAAATTCAGATGCATTTTTAAATAATCTGTGTCACCCTACATTTCTGGGCCTTGTCAGTAAAATGCAGGCAGCTGCAGCCAATGTCTCTGGCAAATTTACTGTGAGTTGAAGATAAACTTCAAGATGTTGGACAGCTGCCTAAAGTTCAACTACTATAGTTAGGAAATGCACTATTAAGTTGATTTAGCTTATACACTTGAAGAAGACTGAATTTATTTATTTATTTATTTATTTGATTTATATACTGCCCACTCTCCCTAGGGACTCGGGGCGGTGCACAGCCAATAAAACATGAATACAATAAACAATTTAAAACCTATTAAAATAATTAAATGAAGGCTGTCTTAGTTAACATTATCATATAATTTAAATTCAATTAAAATCATTCAGATTTGGGTATGATTCTCCAATTCATTTGAAGAGATAAATAATTTTTAGTAAAAGTGATTTTGGGTGATTTGGATTAATTAAGTAGCTTGCTTTCTATAAAATAATTATTCAGTTTGCATCTGAAAACTATGTGAGTAAACTTTTATATTTTGAAGTCAGGTCCTACCTTTTCCTTGTGTGCATGTAACATATTGGGGTAGAACAGCCTAAACTTTTTTAAAGGTAATCCTAGTGCCAAATAAACATACCAATTCCAAAGCAATAATTCACAGAATAATTTGCTGTTGCAAAGTTCAGTAACATAATATTTTGTACGAAAGACCATCTATGAAAATTGACTTTTAGTAGAAAATGTGTTTCAATGCAGATTAATATGTTGTCAGGTCTGCCAGGCTTGGCTTGGCACCTCACAGGCATTCTGCCATCAAAGATTAAAATGCAGGGGAGGGGGGATAGATTGGCAATAAAGCTGTGTGTGTATGATAGGGTGATCAACCGTCCTCTTTTGCCCGGACATGTCCTCTTTTTACGTCCAGTCCGGGGCGTCCGGGTGGGTTCTATAAATTTTATAAATTTACCCGGATGCCCCGGACTGGACGTAAAAGTGGCGATGTCATGTCCGGGCAAATGGAGAAAAGCGAGAGGCTCCAGCAAGAGGTCCCGCTTTCCCTGCGTCGTCAGAACAAACTTCTTGCTTCTCAGCCAGCCAAATCCAGTCTGGATTTGCGGTCGATTTCAAGTGAAGGGAAGCCACCCCCCACCAACCCCCCGCCACCGCCGCCACTGCCTGCCGCCGCCGCCTGCCACTGCTGCCACCCCCGCTCCTCCCTGCCGCCGCCGCCACCCCCTGCCGCCACCCCGCCTGATGCTGCCCCGCCCCCCCGATGCTGCCCCCGCCCCCCGACGCCCCCCCGCCCTCTTTTTTGGCTATCAAATATGGTCACCCTAGTGTATGACGGAAACAGGGAGATGGGGGAATGACAAATGATAAAGACGAGAGAAACTCAGAACCAATTTGCATTGAAATTCAAAGCCAGGCACCAAAACCCCAAAACATCTCAGCATTCTCAAACCACTTTGGCGAGTTCCGATTGGCTGATGACAGACTGGTCACCGAGGAGGGCTGGGGAGAGGGAAACCTTTCTGAATTTTGAGCATGGGAAACCCAGAGGTATCCTGATTTTACTTTAGCCAACATCTAAACAAACTTTTAACTTCAACCAAATGGAATCAAGGATCTTTCTTTCCTAAGGGATCAGATTAGGGCAGTTCTGACATATGTAGTCAAAGAGAGCATTTGTCAAAATAAAAGGAAAGTGTTGTTTCATTTTAAATTAAATTGAATTATTTCAGTTTAATCAAATTCTTCCCTAGTCAGAGGGATTCTCAAAAGGAATGAGGCAAGCAAGTGACAAACACAGCACTGTGGCATCTTAACACAAATTCCATCATGTGTACAAAAGAAGCAGGCTTCCATTACTACAGCACTACTCTGCCTTCATCATACTTTCACCTTCTGTTGCATTAAAAGTTAGTTTGGAGTAGTTCTATGGCCATTCTCAAAACTTTAGGAACTGACTTGTTGCCTAGGATCAATGTGCACCTAGCTGCAAGGGGGGGAGAGTTATAGTATATTTCCATTACTTACACAGTTGTGTAAGTGAATGTAAATGAACGTTGTTAGCCTATAAATCACAGTACATTATATGCTTATTAAGAAACTTTATTATTAGACAAAAATTTTGTTGATTCAGAGAAATTATATCTAAGCTTTTTGGGGGCAAGCCTGTTTTTAATTAGTGGGCAAGTTATTAAAACAGAATTTAAGCTGAATTTCTAGCATATTGTGTGCATATAGTGCTCTTTGTTAAATACATATATTAGAAAAGGAATGGTAAAGCTGGAAACAGTTTTTCACAGTTCTGTTTCTGATACATATCTGTATAAACAGTTCTACCAACCTGAGCATCACCAAATGTATATCGCCCTGGTTCCTTCACATTCTGTGTGGTTTTGTCATAACTTTTTGAGTCTAGATTAATGGCACTTGGTGCTCCAGGGGCAAGGAATTCTTGCCAGATTTCCTGTACTCTGGCAGGAACCTCGCGGATGGGTCTCTTCTTCAGATCTTCTACAGATAACCAGAATCTGTATTTTTTAAAAAAAGGGCACATAACAGTAATGGACTGAATATTGAATCATCTTGAAAGGTTGGTTTGACTTTTAAAATATCCCTTTAAAAATACATGTAGAATCCTGAAAGCATTGCATCATCTCTCTAGGGTCTCATTTCACTTTAATGTAAGGTAGATGAATCCATTTCTCATCCATATTTGTGGTGGTGGTTGTTTTTTTCATTCATACTTCTTGAGATGTTTCAAAAATAACTCCAAATATTAACTTAAATGCATATTTAAAATATATTTTTTCTCAAACATTTGATAGATAAATAACTTCAGAGTAAGGAGCTAGTCAATTTTGTATAGATGTGTCAGAATTTGCAGTGACTGATGTCTACAACTATCTTACTATAGTTGGAATTCAAAGCCATTGAATATACATCTCCAATGTCAGGGCAACTGTATTTAAGGCACTGTTATTTTATTTATTAGGCTTATCTTGTGGACAAAGTCAATTCAGGAGAAATGGACAAATGAAAAAGCTGCATTGTTGTGATTAAAGCTCTGCCCTTTTATATATGCATCATGGTGGCACATGTTGGTTTTACCATTTTGACCAAAACATCAGAATCTATCAAAGCTATATTTGTAGATATGGGAACTAAAGGCAATATTGGTTCATTTTGTATTCAGTGACTCCTTTCAGTAATCTATAATCATACTTTAAAACTAAGAGACATGACAATGTGTAGTATAAAAATGGAGAAATTGCAGTATTATAATCATCTTTGCATTCTAAATAGCCATGGTTTTAATTTCATCCATAATTAGTCAACACTAAACATAGAATTTATCAGTATAAGAGAGATACTGTGTGTTTGATTTGAAAAAAAAAAATCTTTAGGATTCTAATTTGATTGGCCAAGAAAAGATAAATGAAACATCAGAATCAGTCAGGAACAAGTGGATTCTATCTAATGGGGTTGTCTTCTTTCCTCATTGAATACTTCTATTCATGTAAGTCAGTATGCTCAATTTTCATCATCCCTTAAAGCTCTTTTGCAGCCTTCTGTGATAGATGTCATTTTAATCCCTACATAAATACATCCTACGTTCTACATACAGGTGAAACTCGGAAAATTAAAATATCATGCAAAAGTTTATTTATTTCAGTAAATGCAACTTAAAAGATGAAACTATATAGTTCAAGCCATGATTTGTCATAATTGAGATGATTATGGCGTACAGCTCATGAAAGCCCCAAATCCACAATCTCGGAAAATTAGAATATTACATGCAATCAATAAAACAAGGATTGTACATAGAACAATATCAGACCTCTGAAAAGTATAAG
>JAEANM010013286.1:0-14459 GCA_017656035.1 Myanophis thanlyinensis | reverse complement strand
GAACCTTGGCTCTTTCATGACTCATGGACTTCAACTCCCAGAATTCCTGAGCCAGCCATGAAAGAGCCAAGGTTCCCGACCCCTGCATTAGGGAGGTCCATTGTGCTCTTTATTACGTGCTTTCTAATGAGCAAAAACATAACACTTAACTGCCAGCAACATCTGGCTTCTTCTTGATAAATTAGGTAAATAGCTGTGTTCCTGTGTTACAGAAGGATCTTGACAGACTTGAACATTGGGTGCTATGTAACAAAATGGAATTCAATGGTGAAAAAAGTAAGGCTCTACATTTAGGCAAGAAAAATAAAATGCACAGGTACAGTATATATGGTACCTCACTCAGTAGTAACTGAGAGGGATCTCGGAGTCCTAGTGGACAATCATTTAAATTGGAGCCAGCAGTGTGCTGCAGCTGCCAAAAAAGCCAACAACACAGTTCTAGGCTACATCAACAGAGGGATAGAAACGAGATCACGTGCAGTGTTATAATGCTTTATAATGCCTTGGTAAGGCCGCACTTGGAATACTGCGTCCAGTTTTGGTCGCCACGATGTAAAAAAGATGCTGCGACTCTAGACACAATGCAGAGAAGAGAAACAAAGATGATTAGCGGACTGGAGACTAAAATATATGAAGAATGGTTGCTGGATATAATGGGTATGAAAAGAAGGACTAGGGGTGACATGATAGCAGTGTTCCAGTATCTCAGGGCTGCCACAAAGAAGAGAGAGTATTCTCCAAAGCTCTTCAGGGCACGTCAAGAAGCAGTGGATGGAGATTTATCAAGGAGAGAAGCAACCTAGAACTAAGGGGCAATCCTGACAATTAGAACAATTAATCAGTGGAACAACTTGTCTCCAGAAGTTGTGAATGCTCCAGTACTGGAAGTTTTTAAGAAGAGATTGGATAACCACTTGTCTGAAATGATAATAGGGTTTCCTGCCTAAGCAGAGGGTTGGACTAGAAGATCTCCAAGGTCTCTTCCAACTTTTATTCTATTCCCCCTCATCCTCAGGACCTAACAGGCACTGGCCCTGCTATGGTAGCCCACCGGCGCCTCCCCACACAGTCACTACTACTCATTACCTTTCAGAAATCCAAAGTTCCAGAACAAGCTGACTGCTCCTTCTCTCTCCACAAGCAAACTGTCTCCTCTCCAGCCTCTCTGCTGTGCGGTTTGCATGGCACTATGGTTTCTTTGCTTTGCTTCCGATGCTCCAAAAGCAAAGCAGAGCATAGGCAAAGCGCGCCTGCTCAGCTTGGTTGACTCACCAAGGCTGCCTGGGCAGGACACCTGATCCGCTTTTGGAACACCTGGGAGCGTTGGTGAGTCTGAAGGAGCATGAGATTGCGCCTCCGAAGGCCTCTGTCCCTTTGCTTTTAGCGTGGAGGACAGAGGCCTGAAGGAGCACAAGATCATGCCCCCAGAGGCTTCTGATTTCCATGCCAAAAGCTTTTGCAAAGGGATGGAAGCCTTCACGGGTGTGATCTTGTTCTGCTTTAGGCCTCTGTCCCTTTGCAAAAGCTTTTGGCGTGAAGAACAGAATTCCTTGGGGGCGCTATCTTGCACTCTTTCAGACCTGTCCTCTGCGCCAAAAGCTTTTGCAATGGGATCGAGGCCTTTGGGGGCATGATCTCACACTCCTTCAGACTCATCAAGGCTGCCTGGTGCTCCAAAAGCGGATTGGATGACCTGTGCAGGCAGTGTCAATGAGTGAGCCAAGATGAGCAGGGCGGGATCATCCCACTCTGCCTTTGCTCTCACCTCTCCACTTTTGGAGCACTGGGAACAAAGAAACGGCAGCAGAGAGATTGGAGAGGAGACAGCTTGCTTGATCATTGAGATCTTCAAAATGTAAGTGAGTCTCCAAAAGCCCTGGGGTTGTGGAGACCCTATGGGGCAGGATGGGGGTAGTGGTGAAACGAGGTATCTCTGGGTCAGGGGAGGCCTTGGGTGATCAGAAGCAGGTGGCTTATTCCAGCACTAGACACCCCCCCCATAGTCTTTCCCACCCTGAGATACTTCATATGCACTTAACGACCTGCACATTCAATTAGCATTTGGTGAAGCAGGGAGGGATCACATCCTATTATGAATATAATAGAGCCTGCCAATTACATTTTTAACCCAGGGATTTGTTAGTTGGATCACGTCCATTGAATGTGATCCAATTAACGAATCCCCGGATTACAAATGTACTTGGCAGGCTCTATTACATTCGTAACTAGAGGATTACCTGTATTAATCACTTCCATATTTTGGTATTCTGGTAATGGAGGATAGGATTCCTTTCATTTCACATCTTTTTGATGTAAAAATTAAATTGATGTAAAAAAAGAGATTGTACATCTAAAAACACACGTAATGTTTTGGGTATTTGTGTATGTGTGTGTGTGAAACATATCTGCCTCCATCTTTTCTATAATATCTCTTAAGTAGACTGGATATAAACCTGTTTTTGACAGACATGTATTTCACTGCCTTCCTGTTACAGATATCCCTGAAACATCTTCAGTGGGCTGAATTGCAATGATTGGGTGACAAATACAAATGAAAGAATATTATGGTTATTATCAGCCAGACAGCAATTTGGAATACAACATCCCAAAAAGCCCTTGGGGGAAGAAGGAACTGCGTAAAACAAGAGTAGAAGCATTCTATTATGAAGACCCTAGAATTGGGACCTCTTGTCGTGTCCCCCAAGAAATCTCTGAATAAAGGATTGTACATAGTAGAGATCCCCTAGAGTTGCTCAAAACTTAGCTATAGGACAAGTTACCTACTTAGCCACGTTCCAGTATACCAGTTGGGAGACAAATATTCCTATTTCCCTCATGGGATCTCTATGCTGACTTCATTGATTATACTCAATTTCCTACAAGAAAACATAGCAGAAACTGTGTCCTCTAACTGATAATGATGCTTTGCTTTCTGTTTTCCTACTTAATTTGTGACTGATTTACCAAATTGCTTACTTTAGTTCCATGATTTTAAATTCAGTAAATAGTGACCTGTTTAAAAAATTTATAGGCATGATTATTCTTTTGTTGAACAGAATTGATATCTGCTCAACCAAAGAATATCCATGCTTATAGATTTTTTTAAATAGAGCACTATTTACTGAATTTAAAATCATGGAACTAAAGTAAGCAATTTAGTAAAACATCATGAATATTCTTTGATTGAGCAGATATCAGTTCACAGGTATAAAATATTTGAACAGTTCTAGAGGAATTAGGGGAATATGTTCCTCATCATGCTAAATAGCCCAAATGCTTGGTCTTTGGCCTTAGGGTGGAGTTACTCTTACCTTCAGCAATATTTTCATAACATTAATATTAAATCTAATATTCCATCATAGGGAGCAGTTCTTGGATGTATTCCATGTGATATCATTTCAGATAATTAAAGATTATCACTGTATTTCAAAGTTTTCTTTTGAACAAGCTATACCCTTCGTTGAATTTCAGTTATTCCAAAATGTACGTATATCTAAGAAATCACATTTTTTATTATATTGAGATTTAGAACACATTTTATCTATTTCAGCATTTTTTATACTCTGAGCATTATTATTTAAAGATAAAAGACATGTCTTCCTAAGTTTTCATAGAATGTTTGATAGATCCTATTATAGCTTCTCTTTTCACTTCCTTTGGTAGTTCACAAGTCCTTATCTGAAGTTTAATTTTTATCCCATGCAGCATTCGCTGTTGATGAAATTCATGTTTTCATTAACTCCAGTCTTTCTGAGAAATGCACCATATGTTAGCTATCCATCCATCAACCAGGTAATACAGGCCATGGTTTTAGTAGCTGAAAGTTTGCCTTTTTGTACCACTTTGGTAGTTAATCATTCATCTGCAGCATTCTGTTTTTCCTTTTCGGTCCTCTTCCGTGGACTAGAAGGAGTGGCTGAAGACATCTGAGCTCCTATTTCTTCAGCTTCCCTCCTGATCTTCAAAAGATAGCTAGAAAAAACTTTCAGTCTATAGAGTAGACTTTAGGTGTCTTTGCAGTTATTTTGTCATATTCATGATCCATACTCCCAGTCAACAGTATATTTCCAAGCCCAACCAGCATATATATTTTTTCTGTTCTTCATAGAAAAGAGTCATCAAGAGACTGGACAGCCACATGTCTGGAATGATATAGAGTCTCCTGTTTGAGCAGAGGGTTGGACTAGAAGACCTCCAAGGTCCCTTCCAACTCTGTTATTCTGTTACTAACCATCAACATTATTGTTCCCCTTCCCCTTGAATGCAACACCAACTCATTTTACATTCAGCAGGGGTCTTGTTACTCCCCTTTGTTTCTTTTTTAACAAAGCTTTCCTTGAGTTCCAGTTGGTAAAATTTCTTCTGAATCTGCTTTTCATTCTGATTCATTGAGACTGTATCTGTTTTTGCTCTTTTTTGTCACCTCATATACAGGTAGTCCTCGACTTACGACCACAATTGAGCCCAATATTTCTGTTGCTAAGCAAGGCACTTGTTAATTTATGACCTTTCTTAACCGTTGTTAAGTGAATCACTGCAGTTGTTCGTAACACAGTTATTAAGTGAATCTGGCTTCCCTATTGATTTTGCTTGTCAGAAGGGCACAAAAGGTGATCACATAAACCTGAGACACTGCAACCGTCATAAATATGTGTCATTTGCCAAGTATCTGAATGTAGATCACATGATCATGGGTTGCTGCAACAGTCGTAAATGTAGAAAACAGTCATAAATCACTTTTTTCAGTGCCATTGTAACTTTGAATTGTCACTAAATGAGTTGTTATAAGTCGAGGCTATTTGTATCTCAATCTTAAAGGCCTCTAGCCTCATTTATAGCTGAGGTATATTTACTGTATTCATTTTGAGTTTATATTTACTGAATATGCATACTTCATTCTTTCAAGATAAGAAGAAAAATGTTCCACGAGTTTTGTACATCATAACTGCAGAGTACCCTCCAGTTATTTTCTCTCCTTTTGTGTTGTTACCTTAAATGGAAATTTCTCAGATATCTCATACTTGAGTTTCCATGCTGAATGTTATTGTCAAAATCCTGTTAGCTCTCCATTTGCTCAGTGAGTTTGTTCCCTAGATATTGGCTTCCTTATATTTCTTCCATAGTGTCTGCTTGCTCTGCTAGAAGTAACCACTCACAGCAGGCAAACACCAAGTCTTATTATGTACACCTTAAAAAAATTGCTATTCAGGAGATTAACTTTTCCATCCACAGTTCCCTGGAATATATAGCTTTTTTGCTTATTCTCTTTGCTTCAGCTTTTTAGTCCAGATTGTTATTCCTGATTAACTGAATTATATTTATATATTACAGACAACATTATGGCAATACTTACTTAAATGCCCAGTGACAATTAAAATTTCTTTTTGGAAAATGTCACCAACTTATTTTGGAAGGACAGATTCTTTATATTTTGCTGGAACTAAACATTTTCAATCTTTTTCCATTTTTCCATCCGTTTTCACTAGAAGTGATTACACATACATAGATTTTGGCAGCTCTAAAAGAAGATAGTTTAACTCGTCCTAAATAAAAACTAGTTTCTACATTATTCAGAGAAAGCGTTATATGTACCTTTATAGAATGTATGCTTCCTGTAAATTTAAAGTGTTTTAAACAAAAACTAAATGTCAGACCTGCCCCAATCTGATCCCATAGAAAAGAAAGACCCTTGACTCCATTCAATTAAAGCAAAGGTTACTTTTATGAAAGGTGTTGGTTGCACGTTTTGAGAATGCTGAAAAGTTTGGAGGTAATCCACATATTTTCTCTAGATGCCTGGCCTTGAGATGCTGGTACACACTGGCTTGGCTGCTCTGGTCTTAATTACCTGTCATTCCCCTTTCCTGATTTCCCACGGTGTACACCACAGCTTTATTGCCCTCTCATCCTTCCCTTTCCCTTCTGGCCTTATATGGTGGGATGCCTGTGAGGCGCTAAGCTGAACCAAGCAGACCTGACACTAAATGTGCCTTGGAAAAAAATGCAAGTACCTCAAAATATAGTAGGCATGTCCGATTTGATTACATTTATCTTACTTTTATTTCAGTTTTACAGGCTTTATTTTCTAAAAATGGGAAAGAAGCTCGACCTTTCCAGGTTAACAGATGAAGAGGCCAAACATGTCTGGGAAGTAGTTCAGAGGGACTTTGATCTGCGCAAAAAAGAGGAAGAGCGTTTAGAGTGAGTATTTAAAACGGAAATGCTTGGTGACTTGTCAGATGAAAATGCAAAGTGGGTTTTTAACATGCATTGCTTTCAAGATGATTTTTATTTATATTGAACCATATAAAAATAATATTATGGAATATAATCTAAATGATACCATCACAAATGGTTTATTTATATTTAAAATGTTGCTCATTTAATAAGCTGCTCTCCATTTATACATACATACATACATACATACATACATATCAAGAGCAGCTTATTAAATGAGCAACATTATAAATATGAATAAACTATTTGTGATGATATCATTTGGATTATATTTGAATTATATATATTATTTGAATCATGCAGTTGGGAAGAACTTTTAGCCAATCATGAAATACTTAACACATTTGAATGCCAGAAAGATCTGTAACGTTGCTTTTTTGGTTTGTTTGTTTCTGAACCCATAAAGGAGGAATATGAGGGAGAGTGGAGAAAAATTTGAATGACTTATAGAAAGGTTTGATGTGTAAAAGCCTTCGTTTGATAGAGGCCTTGGCTAGACAGGACACATTGCCATACACCACAAAGTATATGCTTTTCAGTGCTGAGCTTTGTCTTGAAAAGCTAACATCAGTATGGGAAATAAGAGGGACAAATATTAAGGAGACAGGAAAGCCCAATTCAGCCTTGTTAAAGGTTTTGTTTATTTTGTGGGAAGAGTCTGTAAGTGACTCATCAAAATGGGAGGCTCCTTAAAGTATACATTTATATTAATAACTCTACAGTATCCATAATCAGAAAAATAATATTTTCCTATGTCCATGGTGAACAGACTTCAGGAAGAGGAACATTTTGGCAAAAAAAAAATATATATGAGAGAATCATTATTGTTTAATCATTCTAAACCTCCCTAGAGGCAATTTAGACTTTGTATGTTCGCACTGCAGAATAATTCAGAATGGATTCTTGTACTTTCTCAAAAATAGATGGATTATTCTAGCTGTCTAGAACTCTTTGGGCCCCTGGAAAGCTCCCCCTTTTGCTTCTTGTTAGGAATGTAAAACTAACAGTTGGGTTGACAATATATTAACCAGGATTGTTACTGTAACTTTAAGAAAATGTGATTGGCTGCTGCTTCCTCAAGCGGCCATAAGATGGAACCAGAATTACTGGTAGATGTTGGTTGTTGGTTGGTTGGTTGTTGGCTAATGTTGCAGAGGAGTTAGAAGAGCAAGGATTTACTGTGAGTTGCTACTGTTTGCAAACTGTGTACCAAACTGAATATTTGTTATTGGACTTTGATTATTGGATTATCCCTGAACTGAACTGTTTGATGACTGACTGACTTTACTGTATATGAATTTGGACTGATTGATGGACTTTGCAAAACCTCTATTTCCATGGAAGTAAAAACCTGTTTTTCTACTCAGTGTCTCTGTATTCTGGTTTGTGTATTTCACCACACCACTCTCACAATGCTTCGCTGCACACTCATTCTCCTAACGGGGGACTATCCTTAACACTCCTACTGTCCACTGACTTTCAGTGTTAAGACAGACTTCTGCTCTTCCTCATGTTTTCTGAGAAAAGCAACAACCTGAATTACAGATCCTAGATCCTGTATGGAATACATCCAATTTATTGATTTGGGGTTTTTTTGTTTCAAGTGCAACATGTAGAGTACAAAATTAAAATAATTCAAACGTTTGCTGAAATAAGAATCCTTTAAACTATCGGCCAGATGTTTTACCCTCCTACACACAAGGTCTGCCCTGCTTCTAAAAACAAACTCTGGTAGTAATGACTTTTGTAAGAGACTTTTGTAAGACTGTTTTCAACAGTCTGACCAGAAATAACAATTTTTTTAGGACAGGGATCCCCAACCTGTAGCCTGCAACCCACTGCCACTGCCTATTTGAAACTGGACTGCTGGCACACACGCACCCCCAATCACACAAGTGATGAGTGCCAGCGCTTGAATCTCTACACATGCTGCAGCATTTGCAGTCCCATCCACACAAGCGTCGACATAGCCCTACTTGTGCAAGTCACGTCCCAAAGGCTTCTCTCTTGTGTGAGTGGAGGCATGCGCATCTGCCAGCCCACCACTCTCACAGCCAGCCTGCCAAGTCACCTGTTCCCGATGCTCCAAAAGCGGAGCGGTGAGAGTAGAGGCTGAATGGGATGAGCATACCCTGCTCGCTGAGTCTAAAGGAGCACAAGACCACAGCCCCAAAGACTTCTCCTTGCCAAAAGCTTTTGCAAACAGATGAAAGGCTTTGGGGGAGCGATCTTGCACTGCTTCAAGCCTTCTGTCCTTTGTAAAAGCTTTTGTCATGGCAAAGCCTGACAGAGCTGAGACCACATCCCAAAGGCTTCTCTTCTATCTTGTGTGAGTGGAGTTGTGCGCAGGTGCACTGGCCCGTCATTCATAGGACCCGGTTTCCCTCTCCTGCCAAGTCATAAAGGTTGGGGACCACTGCTTTAGGAAAGAAGTATCCCTTCAGCTGTGCTGAAAAATAAACTAGATTTCCACCAAAATCTAGTTCTGATAACTGAGGTTTCCAAATACTTTATGAGGACTGTTCTACTCAAAATATGTTGTATCCAACCTGAATTAATGATTGCAGCCAGATCACCACTTAATTATTTATAAGCATTGAGAGGCTGCAAATAACAGGAGACTTGCAAACCTTCCAACAAATGGCATAACTAAACGCATCAACCAAAGAGGAACATTTTCTTGGCAGGAATAATGATTTGTGCATTCAAATGCAAACTTGAAATAATGACAACTCCAAAATTAGCTTTCCCACTTATCATCTGTATCTCTGCTTTTGTCTTGTTCCTTTCCAAATTAGGTCTCTTCTGTGGCTCAGTGGCTAAGATGCTGAGCTTGTTGATCAGAAAAGTAGGCAGTTCGGTGATTCAAATCCCTAGCGCCGCGTAATGGAGTGAGCTCCAGTTATTTGCCCCAGCTTCTGCCAACCTAGCAGTTCGAAAGCATGTAAAAAATGCAAGTAGAATAATAGGGATCCCCTTGATGGGAAGGTAAACGGCATTCTGTGCGCCTTTGGTGTTTAGTCATGCTGGCCACGTGACCATGGAATCGTCGTTAGACAGCGCTGGCTCTTCAGCTTAGAAATGGAGATGAGCACCGCCCCCTAGAGTCGGGAACGACTAGCATGCATGTGCGAAGGGAAACCTTAACCTTGATCCTTTTTTTGTCATTGGATAGCTGCTGCCTGTTGCAATTTCTATGTTGCTGCTCCATTCATGATCTGATATAATAGAATATGGAATCATAAAATCATAGGACTGGAAGGAATCTTGAAAGTGTTTTAGTCCAAGCCTTTGCTCAACATAGGAGATCTTATACTGCCCCAGATAAATGGTTGTACAATCTTTTCTTGAAAACTTCCAACGATAAAGCACACACAACTCTGGGAAAAAGTTGTTCCATTGGTTAATTGCTGTAAGGAAGTTTCTTCTTAGCTCCAGGTTTGAATTCCCGCTGATGAGCTTCCACCCATTGCTTCTTGTCCTGCCCTCCAGTGCTTTGGAGAATAAGTCAACCTCCTCATCTCTGTGACAGACCCTCATGTACTGGAAGATAGTTAATCATGTCACTTCTAATCTTTCTCTTCATTAGGCAAGATGTATGTAGTTGATTTAACCTTAATTTAACTTAATCTCATTTTTAGAACAGTTCTCAATTGTGCTGAAATACTGTATAAAGAGACTATTGAGTAATAATAATTTATTAAACTTGTATGCCATCTCACAACAATAAAAATATTACAATAAAAGCAATACAATATAAAAGATAAAAAGATGGCTAAAGGGTTGAAGTGAGGGGTCTCTTGGTCCTTGCCAAAGGCAGCAAAGTGAAGAGCTATCCACATCTCAGGGGAAATCTCTCACAGGGCAGGTGCTGTTTACAGAGAAGGTGTGCTTTCGGGGTCCCAATAGATGACATCATTAATCAGAGTAACTCATAGGATGCCAAACTTGCATCAAATTGGCTGGTTAGATTGCTGTCGACAACAGGTGGTCCCTCAAGTGACCAAGTCCTAGGCCATGTACTTTTTCCATCCTAATTATAGCTATAAGCTTGATAAAATGAGGCAAAAATAGTGATGAAATGTAAAATGTGAAGTGACAGATTCTCCTACAGAGAAACAAGATTTTTGTGCAGCAACCAGACCTCTTCATCCATCCATACCCAGAATTGGATAGATGTAATGAATGTAACAAATGTGGTGGTTCCCATCATTTTTACTTAAGATGCAGAAGGTCGTTTCCTATCATCTGATTATGGAGCCAATTAAATCACTAGGATAAAACGAACTGGGTTCCATGATAGTAGGAGCTTTCTTAGGTTACTCAAATAAGTTATTTTCTATACTATAATAAAACAGAATGTAACCTCAAAGCAGAGTCCCTTTTTTTCATTGAGTTCTTTTATGCTGTAAAAAGTAGATGCAAATGATTTGATAGATGTTATCTTACTACATGGAAACTTACATTTTAAAAATAAACTGGTAATTAAATTAAAATTCAGCATTTATGAAATTTTTCACATGTAACTCTTGCGTACCGTACTTACTCTCCCAAGCTGCTCATTATATAAACAAACATTCTGTACAAACCAAGGATTACTTTATTGTGCTGATATCCATAATCAAAAGAGAGTTCCAAAATATCAGTTATTTAGGCACTGATATTTTTCATATGTATAAATGCTTATAGTTGACGTTGAGCCCCTAAATTAATCTCCTTTTTTGTCTGTGTACATGATGTATTTTTTTTGGGGGGGGTCATACTTCCAGACATTTGCGAAAACAGAAAAAGCAAACATCTCAGTGCACTGTTGCTAGTTAATATACCACAGGAGCAACATTAATAACTATGTATATGAAAATTTTCCAGTTATACTTTCCAGTCCCACCCACCTGGAACTAAGCCAACAAGGACTTGTCCTACAGTGCAAATACTACATTCCTTAATCATCGCCTCAAAGGCAAACAAAAGATGCTGTGTACTTCTAGCTGTGCTGAAAGCAAGCAAAAGTCTATCAGACAACCTGGCAAATCTGCGCTGGTAAAATCCAGCTTAAAAGCATTCATTTATGTGAGATGTTGATTGGAATATATTTTTAGTTCCTACAAACTTTCATATTCCTTTACAGGGCAAAGATTTTGACTTCAGCCCAGGACTGGAAAGGAAGATTTAAGTGCTGTTGACCCTTATCTAACTCTAAGCATATGCCAATTGTTAGTTGAATAGAGTCATGTACATGGGCTTTTAATAATAAATCAGTTTAACTGAACCTTCATACAGTATGTGGACCTGCTCTTCCGTGCCTGACAGCCACTGTGCAAGACCATTCTTCTGGATTTGTGCTGAAAATACTGTACAGATGCCTAAACCACTATAAGAAAGAAACAGAGCTACCCATGTTAACCCTTAATGGGTCTAAGTAGCATTCAAATTTTGTGACTCAGGCATATTCTCATTCAGCAATTAAGAACCATGAAGAGGAAGCCCCTAATTTGAACCTTACTTCTGCTAATATGGCCTAGGAAGCTGATTTTTTTACCCTTGGCCACCCACTAGCTCTGTAAATAAGACAAAATTGATAATGACAATGATGATTGATGATGATGATAGTTTATCACATAGGGTAATGATGACATCAGGAAAGTTTATGAACTGAGTATTTGTTTTGCAGGGGAAGGTCACAAAAGACAGATTCCCAGATTTCTTCAGAGGATGTCTGTTTTATACTTTGAGATCTGTGGTTTTAGAGTATGATGTAGATAGTAATCATATTCCATGGGAAACCCAATTTTTCTCTCCTTTAGTCTAGATGACTAAGCTAAATAATGAATGTCACTTCAAATGCAGTCTCTTGTTCCCACACATTCTTTGATGTGCTAAGCCACAGAGTTGGCACCTAACACATTAAAAAGCAAACGTAAATGTCAGACTCAAGTGGAAGGTCTGTTTCAGTGGCTTCATCTGTCTAAGTGTTTCTCACTCTTTCTCACTCTTAGCAATTTTAAGGAGCATGGATTTTAACTCCCAGAATTCCCCAGCCAGCAAGAATTAGAATCCATATATTTTAAAATTGCCAAGGTTGAGAAACACTCATCTATTTGAATTAGTCTCCCTTTCCCTTCTAGTATACTGAAGCCAAAGCTCAAAAATAATTCAAAATCTATGCAGATTCTCTGTGAGAGTTCAGCTTTACATGCGCAGCCCAACCTTTGCAAACCTTAAAAAGTTAAATTGAACCTGGCTACAACTTTGGGGATGACTAGGAAATGCCAGGCTTGTACACTATAAAAACAAAAAAAAAGAAGACTGAACCAAACCATTCTCATTTTTTTACAGAAAAAAACTAGATAGATGTAACCATTAAGTCATTAGGAGTATAGTATTTGGAGAAACAATATGAAAATTTTAGAGTGTTCTTGTTATAAGAAATGTGGAGTGTGTGCTTGGAATGATTATGTTGTAGGGTACTGTGGAATATTTTAGGAGAAGTCCTTTTATTCAGTTGATACCACAGAATAACAATAACACAATTAGTGTAATCCCTGTGTCCAAGAAATCAGATTCAATCAGTGGCTTTGTTTAAAGGTTAAACAGCATGAATATAGAAGTTCAACTGTCACGAAGGCAAGAAAGGATGATTCTGTCTGTATTCTGAAAATGGCTCATAAGTGGGAAGGATGCCACTGCAGTCCTGTGTTGTGCATCCAAATGATGAAGCCATTCCAGAAATGATATTGTAGGGTCTAGAACAACTCGGCATGGCTGGCTCACTGCTGCCGCTTGCTACCGCCAACAGAACACTAAATGTTTTTGATAGTACTGATTACAATGGGATAACTCGGTGTGGCCAGCTTGGCAGGGTCAGCTTACCGCAGCCAGCTTGCCACCACCAAGTTGCCTCTGCCAACTCACCATCACCAAATCGCCATAGGACAACTCCACATTGACAACTCATTGTGGGGACAACTCACAGCCAGAGGGAGAGCCGGGCAAGCGAGCAAGTGATAGACAGGAGCAGTGGCTGACCTTTTTTTATATACCTCCTGCCGCCATTCTATACTCTTCCCTTCTGCTCCCTCAGCCACTTGCCCAGTTCTGCCTCTAGCTGCCCACAGTGAGTTGTCCTTGTGGCAAGTTAGCTGTGTGAGTTATCCTGTGGCGACTTGGCAGTGGCAAGTTGGCAGAGGGTAACTTAGTAGTGGTAAGCTGGCCCTGCCGAGCTGGCCTCCCAGAGTTATTCCATTGTAGTCAGTACTATCAAAAACAATTAGAGATCCAGCAGGAACCACAGATTTGTATTTTGGAAGAGAGAAGTTAGGAAAGTATTAGATCAGGTGTTAAACTTGATCACATCACATGACATCACATGGCATATGGTGACTTTTCTTGCCTTTGAGGACCTGGGGTAGACATGGCCTGCATGTGATGCATCCACCCCATGGGTCATCAGTTTGACACCTCTGTATTAGATTATTTCATTCTATTATCTTCCTTAAATGCAGCTTGGATCAATTTCATCCAGAATCATAGAAGGCTTTAGAACTTTTTAAGAGCATTCCCCAAGTTGATAATTAACTTCTTTGCACCAGATTCCAATGCTGATGATTATGTAACAATGGCTTCCCGTCCATATGATTTAAAAGAATTTTTCTATAATTCTGATTAGGAAAGAACAGATATCTGTCACCAATCTAATCTGCACTCCCCCCACCCCCCAGCAAAAGTGTGAAACAAAAAGAATGAATATTGGTTGAGTATGATTTCAGGGTTTCTTTTCATTACCAAGTATATGGCCATATTGCAGCAAATGCTGTTGCATCCTTCCTATTCAGTCTTACAAAAGTGAAGATACAGCTAACAGAGTAGGTTTGGAAGGCCTGACATTCTATGGAGTGGAAGGCCGAGGTAGAGAAGCATTGTGAAAAAGTGCCTGAATCATAACATAGAAATGCCTTCATAGAAGGCAACAGGAAGTGGCTACAGAGCAGGGGTTCAGATAGAAGGACAAGGTCAAAGAGAGTATTTGGCAAATAAATAAATGGATCAAGTAAATTTAATAGGAATTGAATAATTCATCTTCTCTCATATTTTCATTTGATTAAATATCAGAAACTTTTTTGATGTCATGTACTTAAATATACAATATTCGGGCCTTCTCTGTGGCTGCGCCTTCCCTCTGGAATGAACTCCCCCCTGAGATTCGGACCATCACTGACCTGAGA
>JAEANM010013285.1:0-14460 GCA_017656035.1 Myanophis thanlyinensis | reverse complement strand
ATGAATAAGGAAGTGTTTCAGCTAACATAGGAATTGTATCAGACCCTTCAGCGAAATCAGCTTCCCAGATTCTCTCTACCGCGGAGAGAAAAAGGAAAAAGTTTTCTTCTGGGACTTTTCTTCTGCTACTAACTAGTTCGGCAGGCCGGATTAAAAAGCCCAACGGGCCGGGTGTGGCCCGCGGGCCGTAGTTTGCCCATGTCTGGTCTACAGTGTGATGATGAAGCCGAATTTCTTACATGAACTATGTAGCTAAATTCACACTAATTAAAACAAGTCTTGAGTCAGGACATATATGCTCTTTATTCCAGGGGTGGCATAAAATATTTCATAACACTTCTTGCAACTTCCAGTTAAAGTAGTTTTAATCCTGCCCCAAAACTTTAATCTCTAGGGCATTAAAAACAGATAGTATAGTTTCCAGATCATGGGAAGTAATTACTGTGTGTTTATCAGAGGTTTTCTGTATTTATCAGACCTGTCTTACATCTTGCATTTGGTTTTAAGCATTGATAGGGAATCAGATAAACAAATTGAGGAAAGGGAAAACAGGATGATCCAAGTTTCATAGAGCCTAGGAAGCGAGGTTGCAGAAACAGGGTATACTTACCTTTGAGATGATGGGGAAGATAAATAGCTCACTTCAAACACCTGAAAGAATGCCACATAGAAGAAGTTCCATAATCTGTCCCCTACCCTGTCAAGGTACAGAACGTGGAATAATGGAGTTAAGTTACTGGGAGACAAATTCTAATTGAATGGTAGAAATATATATATAAATATGGTCGAAATATATATATTCCTAACAAGAAGAGTAGCAGTGGAGCCAATAGTGTACGAAAGGAAATGGATATGTTCAGGGTCAGACTAGATAGCCATATGAACGCTTACATATGGGTTCCGAGGCGATTGGGTTCAATATCCAAAATGCCCCCTTCCAACTATGCCTGTCTAAATCTGTGACAAACGGTGCAGGATTTTCACCATATCCATGCTTAGTGTGCTATTCCACATTCTTATATTATTTTGTTGAAAATACATTTGGAAGAATTTTTCAGACCTCCAGAAATAAATCATTACTTTGTGAGTTTTTTTTTACTAAATTTTTGTCAAGACTAATATGTAATTCAAATGGATTTTTTTCCTCATTTCATTGACTGCAACTTTTATTTAACAATCGCTCCACCCACCCATCCATCCATCCAAAACTTCAAAATGTCTGCAGAAATATTTGTATGTATTTTCATGAATACATCTAATGTGTTTATGAAATGAACTAATGTACTAATGTACGTATTACAACTAATGTACACATCTGATCTATCTGCACATTTTTGCAAGCACTTTTATATATACTTTTACAGGGTTTTTTTCCTACATTTTGCTGCATAGTTTCCCCCAGTGCACAAATTTTAAGCATAAGTGTTCAATTGTAAACAGAATAATAAAGTTCCAGGATGCACATTTTGATATTTATTAGGTTTTCAGGTTGTCCTGTATATTGCAACCTTCCAATATTTATATAAATTTCACCCGCCTTTATAAAAGTATTATACTACTGTTGCTGCTTCAAACATTCCCCCCCCCCCCTTAACTGGAATATAATTAGCTAGCAGTAGCTATTATCAGAGATTGGAGATATTTTCCATAGCAGACATGCATATATTTGAAAGAAACCACTTATTCTTTAAAAAGCAAATAGCTCCTGCTAAATGGGATGCGTTTGGAGGGGAGTAATGGCAGATGCCCTTTATTTAGCAAAACTGTAAAGGGTTAAGTTTCTAGATTTTTTTTTTTTTTTCCTGGGGGAGAGGCCAATGTTGACTCTGTGTCTTCTCTAGGAAAATCCATTTGTTCGAAGATGTGAAAGAGAGGTTCCAAGGGAATAAATAACTTGCAAAAAATGGTGTTGCCTTTATTGCGTCTCTTGGGAATTCTTCAATAAACACAAGGAACAAGATCCTTAAGCTATTGCAGTGTTTGGAAAGGAATGGCCATCTGCTAGCCTGAGCAAAACATGCACCTGGTTGCAGCAGTCACATGTAAACTGAACCAAGACGTTAATCATAGTTTGTTGAGCAAGTCAGAGCAGCTTCAATTGCATATTACACTAAGTTTTACATTGCCTATTGTAACACATCAACCAGGCCTGAAGGATCAATGTCTCCTTTTCCTGCCTTCATTCTCCTGGCTGGATGCCACTGTTGTATATTCACTTTTAATCTAAATTAGTCTTAAATGAATCCTTGAAATAAGCTTTCCTTGTTTCAGCAAAGGGAAACTGAACTTTTAAGGCTGCAGTTGGGAGGGGAAGAGAAGGTTGATACAGATCCGTCTCTTGGATGTTTTTTTGTTTTTTTTTAATTTAGTCTCTCTTCTTGTCTTACTTTTTCCAGGGGATGTTCTATTCCAGATGGCTGAAGTCCATAGACAGATTCAAAATCAGTTAGAAGAGATGGTAAGCACTTGTATTCTTATTAACTCGTCTTTTTGAAGAGCCTGGCCAAGGGGCAGCCTGCAGAGCCTTTGATACACGTGGATTTAAAATTGAAACACATCTGCTGTAGAATAGCTGCCAAGTCCTTTCAGTAAGAATAGGGAATTCAACTGAATAAATTGTGGGCCAAACAAAATTGCAAGTCATGTGCTGGCTTTTGAAATGTCCAAGAAATCTGACTGGTTTCAAGTAGCTCCCTGATGAATTAGGAGATGTATGCCCTTAATTAGGCCTTGACCTGTAAGTAGAGTGGCCAATTAAACTTTACTCAAAAGAATAGAGATTATTTTACATAAAAAGATGTTGAATATCAGCCTAGTAGGGAAGTCGGTTAACAGATGACCTGCATGCCTTCTCTGTCTTCTTTCTAGCTACTAACTAGAAATGAGAAGCTTTTATTTTTATGTCTTATGTTTCTTTATTTTCAAGGCAGAATTGACTCTCAAGTAGTTACCAGCTAGAGAATATCTTCAAAAATTGTCCTCCAAAGAACAATTCAACCATGTTACTTACAACTGTTCCTTGCTTGTTATTCCAATTATTCATTATTACTTCATTGCTGTACTCTATTTCATTTCATTTGACTATATTTTTCTACCATTCTGTTTTCTATTATCATCCAGTTGTAATAATTTGTTTGCTATCTTAATGTAGATTATCTGTTTTTATTTATAGTTTTCCTCCAATGATTAATATGTATGCTTGTTCTGTTCACTTCTCAGCTGAAGTCCTTCCACAATGAGCTACTAACACAGCTTGAGCAGAAAGTAGAGCTAGATTCACGGTATCTAAGTGTAAGTACCAAGCAACTTTTATTGAATGTAAATTGGATTAGTAGCTATGTAGTTATTAACATGGCATTATGAAGCTATCAGAGTTCAGCTACCTGACATTGAGCAAAAGTATAAACTTTGCTTATAGTAGGAATGAGTTTGCAAGAACTGGCAGGTGCCTTAATCTGTTTTTGCAAGGTGCAGATTAAGAGAAGTGTTTATTTAAGATCATTTGAATAAGCATTGGAATAAGTGCTGTAAGAAAAAAAATGTATTCAAGATCATTTTATTCAGACAAATTATGCTTTAATTATTGCATATTTGTAAAGATGCTCATGGTTTAAATTAAATCGATAAGGACTCTCATTTAGTTTTTTTAAAAAAGGAGATTCACATAGTCTTGGGGGAGAAAGAATTGTACTGTGTATTGCGTTGTGTATTGGAATTGGAGTCCCAGGACTCCTGGGAAATGCTTTCTTGGCATGTCCCAAAGGAAGACAGCTTTTGTTTCTAATCAATGTGCCCTCATTCAAAACATGTCCTTTATAGCAGGTGCGAGGTTGAGACCTTTCTGCCTGCAGGAAGCATATAAACTATGCTCATTACCCACAGGGGAAATCTCTGCCCATGTCTTCAGCCTATTATTATTTCTGCTATTCAGCACTCCCACACATCTTTCATGTTTCAGGCTGCACTAAAGAAGTACCAGACCGAGCAAAGGAATAAAGGGGATGGAGTAGAGAAATGCCAGGCTGAATTAAAGAAGCTTCGGAAGAAGAGCCAAGGAAGCAAAAATCCTCAGAAGTATTCAGAGAAGGAGTTGCAGGTAGGCTTCTGAGTAATAAACTGGGGTGGCATCATCTAATTGGGATTGTATTTGATTGGCAGGTTGGTGTTACCATTATGGGTTGGTCCATGGCAGATGGAAGCTAATCTGAGTGGAAGTCGTTAGCATTGGCTTTGAAACTCCTTGTATGACAAAAGCCAATATGGCCATAGGAATATAAAAGTCCAATCCTTTGCATTTATCCTTGGGAGTAAATTTGATTCCAGTCAGTAGTATTTCTTTCTAAGTTAACAATTTGGATTGCAGATCTTGAACCATGGATAGCTTCACTTTATTATTTATGACATATTGACTAAAAGGTGAATACATACGTTAAATCCTGACAGTCTGTTGCTTGAATAATTTTATCTACTAATAGTACAAAGATTGGTAACTGATGTGTTCATTGATATCTAAGAGTCCACTGAATTTTAAAACCAAAAACTGGTGTGCATAATAATGCATTGTTTAGAATGGAACTGATTCTTTCCAATTCTTATGTTTGCCAAGGTTTGCTGAAAACTACTGGTGTACTTTTATTCAGGCTTTCTGAATTTAATCTTTGCTATTTTGGTGAGCTTCTAAGCAATAATTCAAAAGTTGATCCAGATTTTCTTGCCTTGTTAACATTGTGGCAACATCTGATACTTCTGTCTGCAATAGCTACAACATTCAACACTAGAACAGGATTCATGGGTTCAGCTTTATATTAATTACTACAGAGCGGAGGTAAAATTCGACAGGTTCTAACAGGTTTGCTAGAACTGGTAATAAATTTTCTAAGCAGTTCGGAGAACCAATTGTTAGAAGAAGTCTCCTTTTGTTTTTTTCTACTTTACAGGATCAATCCTGTAAAGAAGACAGGAAAAAAAACATTCTGGTATTGTTTCTAGCCTAATCTTTATTGCCCTGTTTACAGAAACTGCCCACCCAGTCACATGACCCCCCCCAGCCACGCCCACCAAGCCATGCCTACAGAACCGGTAGTAAAAAAAATTGAATTCCACCACTGGACTGGAGGATAAAACATATAAAGAAAGGTTCTTGGAATAGGGCATATCTAGTTTAATGAAAAGAAGGAGGGGTATGTGTGATATGATAGCTGTGTTCCAATATATCAAGAGTTGCCACAAAGAAAAGGGAGTCAAGCTATTCTTCAAAGCACCTGAAGGCAGGACAAGCATTGGATGGAAACTAATCAAGGAGGAAAGCAACCTAGAAGAAATTTCCTGACAGTTAGAACAATTAATCAGTGGACCAAGTTGTGAATGCTCCAGCAATGGAAGTTTTAAAGAAGAGATTGGTCTGAAATAGTATAGTGCTTTTTCCCTGAGCAGGGAGTTGGACTAGAAGACCTCCAGGGTCCCTTCCAACTCTGTTATTTTATTCCATCCTGGACTACACAACTTTAGTGCTGCTTGTTTCCATTTGTATGAAGAGGCCTTTTAAGAAAATATTTTTTTTCCCAGCAGTTGTTCTAAGATAGTAGGGTACTTTTCATTAAAATGCATTTTCATTAGAAGTTATCTTCTAATCTTTGTGAGTGCTATTTTTATTTTGCTCATGTTTTAAAGAAACATTTCTCATGCAATCAATTCAATTGGAGATGAAATGTTTGCTATTCGAATACTAATCAGTTTTTCTTTAATGGCTGTCTTTGGAGTTTACTTAGACAGACGCGTGCCTTTTTCTTTTTTTAAAATAAATAAAAAGCCAGCATCTCTCCATTTTTCTCACAAACCATGATAATTGTTATGAGATCCACATAGGTGATGTTACATAGCAACAAGAAAAAAATATGCATAATTCAGAGTTCTCAAACATAATCTGGAGAGCTGTATTTTTAAAAGTAGAGAAAATAACAAATACTAGGTGGATGCAAAAATGGTTCAACAAGTGGCATTCCATTAGAAGTGAACGCAGAGTTTAAAATTAACCTCTGGCTTTTTATATGAAATACATATTTTTTAAAAAGTTGAATTTCTAAAACCATCTTACTAGATTTTATGGTAGCCCATATACTGTATCTCCAATGACAGAGGCAGATGCCCCATTCATTTCTATTCCCAAACTATGATATGCATACTTGTGCAATAGAAAGCATGTGCATATTTGACTAATAAGCTCAGCAATTTACCAGAAAGTGCATATTAAAATATATTGTGTCATTACATAATTACAATGAAAAATGAAAATAAAAGATGGGAGGACCATGCTGAAATCATAAAATGATTTTGAGATGGGTACTGCCAAGAGTATTTTACATACTGTTCATCCTGAACAGTTACATTTCTCTTTAATGTGGATCAAATAAATAAATTAATCTCACTTAAAGTGCTGGAATAGGTTCAAGTGACAATATTAGTTGAAGAGTAGGGAGAAGCTGGGCAGAAGGACAATCAGCTTACATCCTTGGACCTCTGCTGGAGTTTATAAGCTTCCAGCCAGAGGCAATCTTACCATAGTCAACTATGCCTGGAGAGATTAAACTCACATATTCTGATTTAGAAGTTTCATTGTTCCAGTTCTTTGGATTCTACTGCTTTGTTGTTGTTTTTTTTGTTTTCTGCACTGAAGCTTTGTATTTCTAGAACTGCCTCCTCTTTAGTCCAACTCTCCTTTTGCCATCACTGTATTTATTATCAGGCCCAGCCATGATATCATTTTAATTTTTCCAGTTTTGGAAACCATTATATTGTCTCTTTGGATATTGGGTGACAACTTTTCCCCCATGACAGCTCATCAGATGGAAGGCAAGCATTTTTCAATATACTAGATACCCCGTGCCACAGGGAGTCATCTTGTTGTAAACTTTCCCTTCATACAGCAGAAATTGGTGGTTTCTCCAGGAAAGTACAACAATGAGGGTAGACCAACATCAGCAAAAATGTTTGTGGGCAAGAGAAGAGACACATAAAGCAATAAATTTACCCATGCCTTTCTTAATGAACCTCAAAGCTGTTGGTTCTTTAAAAGCCACACAATGAATCAATTCTGTGCTGCTGGAGGGCTGGGGCAGCAAAGGATTGTCAGATTGGATCAGAAACTGCAATGAAAAATTAGAAATTAAGATCAAGTGACCATAGCAGTAGCCAAATCACAGCCTAGGCTGAAACAGCCACAATTTGGTCAAATTTCATCCCTTTGAGAGTCATCAGTCCCAGAATTTGGATTCATTTTGTAGGTTAGTCTGTTGAGGTATCTTACGATGCACTGTTTGGCCCAATTAAAGGTCATATCACAAGCATTTAAATAATATGTAGATACTGGGAATATGCTAAACTTTGAGAGGATGATTCAGTTTGACTAAATCTAAAATAAAATTCCTTCAGATAAAATTAGCTAATCAGTTCAAGCTAATCAGTTTAATCAGGTAATCTTTCAACTGCTTTGGAAAAATAAATCTTTTGTTTTTCTGCTTTTCCAAAATTTCAAACATTGTTACAGCTTCCCTTCTATAGAGAAACAAAGCTGGGGTCAATAGTAAAAGTGATTGGTTCTTTGACTTGAGTAGTCAGCCAATGAGCCTCGTTGCCTTCCTAAACTTTGTCTGTTAGAACATTTTATAGAGTAAGGTGCTATTATTTATGTCTCATTAGGCTTAAGGAAATCGAAAGTAAGATTAAACTTTATTCTGTTGTTTTGTTCTCTATTGTTCGATGTCTATTAAATGATCCCTTAACTTTGACCAAACCTTCACCATTTTATTCTTACCCTTTCAATATATTTTTAATCCAGTGTTTTATTCTTACTCTTTATCGGTCATCTCAGCCACCAGGTTTGTTTATTTAGCATATTCCTACATAGAGCACATGGATAACGGTAATAACATTATATAGAAGGAGCACATAATACTTTCAGTAGAAACTAAAGGAGCCAAATATCCCTCAAGTAGCCATGCTTTATACCACACAGACTTTATTGGAATTATATGAGAGATGGTACCTATGGAGGGGAAGCTCATCCAATGGACTACAATGAAGTGGCAGTTTCCCAAGAAGGATCAGCACATTTCAGAAAGAAGGCTAAGGGCAAAAGGCAGCATAGGCCAGAGTGGCTAGCAGAGCAAGGAACCACTCCCTAGAATCTCCCAGGGTTTGTCCATTGGGATGAGGGTTTCATCTGGCAAGATTCTGTCTATTGTGCATAAGCAAATAAACAACTGAACTCTGGCTAAATTTCACGAGAAGAGTACTCCACTCCTCTACTCATAATAGAATCCCTTATGCCACCAGACTTGAAATTCTGGGCTTAGACAATCTGGAACTGCACCTGCGGTGCGATCGAAGCACAGTACACAAAATTGTCTGCTACAACATCTTACCTGTCAACAACTACTTCAGCTTCAACCACAATAATACACAGGCAAACAATCGTTACAATCTCAAACTAAACCACTCCAAACTTGATTGCAGGAAATATGACTTCAGCAACTTCAATGCCTGGAATGCTCTACCCGACTCAGTTGTTACAGCCTCAAACCTTCACAGCTTCAACCTCAAACTGTCTACCGTGGAGCTCACCCCATTCCTAAGAGGTCTGTAAAGGGGACATGCATAAGTGCACCAGCATTCCTATCATCCCTGTCTTACTGTCCCCATTTATTTGTATTTACTTCCTTTGTTTATGTTCATGTTCATACCTATACTATAAATAAATACTATAAATACCTATACAAATAAATAAATAAATTGTTTGATGTTGTTCTTGAATTTAGCATGACAACTAGCAACCAATGCAATGCACATAGAATTGATAATGCATGAGACACCAAAAATTGCCCATTACTGCTCACACCACTGCATTTTGAACCAGCTGTAGCTCTCAGTGGTCTTCAAGGGCAGGCTCATATGGTGGGCATTGCAATAATCCAATCTGAAGGTGACCAGGGCATGACTAATTGCATAAAGATAGTTTTGTCTCTTAATTAGCAATTCCTGACAGCCTGGAATGTTTGAAAGCCACTACTTTAGAGGATATTAACCTTGCCAAACTTCAACCCTACAGCTGCCTAAACTAAACTAAATCTATCCTAATGCATTTGAATTGTTTTTCTCATACTTCTTTTACAGTAGAGGTAGCAGAAACCAGGAAACGAAATTGGTTAAATCAATAGAAGTTACAAATATTCAAAAACTGGTTTTTGTGGGGATTTTTTTAAAGATTACCTTACACCTTTTCTTGGATATAAAGCTTAGCTTGACCTGGATTTCCCCTTAGCAGGAGGAGATGTTTTGTTGCCTCTGAGGGCCCTCTGTGATGCCAGGAGGATTAGCAAAGCTGACTGGTTAAGTTAGGAGTTTTTCTAACTTAGAGCCCCCTGTTTGGAGTTTTTCTAATTAGAGTCCCCCCTCCTGATTGACTTTATTATAGTGCTAGTCTCAGTGGGACACTGTAAATCTGGTGTCTTCTGGGCAGGATTCAAGCAGAAGAACCATTGACTTGCACTTGTGGGTGGTATCATTGATCAGTAAGATTTCTGGAAAGCTGAGAGTGCTGACAGCTGAGAATTCCCAGTTGTGTTGCAGAACTTATACAGAAATTTAACATTCCATTAGCACCAGAGAAAGCAAAGTTAAGGCTTTTGGCTGCATTAAAGAAGCTGAGAGCTGAGAAAGTGAATGAAGCCCAAAGTACTATTCGCCTCACCATCCTGAAAGAGCTCTGATAGGCAGAGAATTTAATGAAGCATCAAAACGATTTGACTGGCTACTCATGTCAGTGTCGAAGAGCCCATCACAGCACTCAGCCTCCATCTGTTGTTCAGCTTTTTCCATCTATGGAATTGAAGCTGCAGCATTGCATGTTATCTGTAACACCCTCAAAACAGCAAGGGGGAGGGGAAAAAAGCCATCAAATCTGCAAAGCCCTTTGAAAGGCAAAGCCCTTCGATGGAGTGATTTGATTGATGCTTTGTCAAACTGAATATGCCTTTCAAGCTTTGTACAGCTTTTCAAGATAGTACGCTTGCAGTTAGACTACTGTGTACAATGGACTATTTATTTATAACACAGACTATTAAATGCACAATAGTGACAACTGATAACTCTTCACAGGGTTTTTTTTCCTTTTTTGCACAAGCATTACATAATAACTCTGACCATGCAGAAAAGAAAATATAGAGTAATGTATTAGTCAATATTTAGTAAAATACTTTTTGAATTGGTAGGCCACAAGCAACGCTGTTGAATTGTCTTTTCATCATCTGCGCTGACTTTCTCTTAAAAGAGATCCTGAAGGCATATTTCAAAAAGATGAAACCCTTGCATGTATCTGGCTGAAATGTTAACAGGATTTCTTTCTTCAATTGGTCTTCCATTCCTGTTTATTTCATTATGCCAATGTCTGTCTGTCTGTTGTCTATCTACAATATTTATCCACAGTATCTGTCTATCTATCTAAGCATCTCTCATCTATTGATTGATTGATCAATTGATCGATATCTCTATCTGCTTTTGATACTACCCCACTAAGACTTTTTATAGAATCTCAACTTTCTTTGAATCAAATCAGATTGCCTCTAAAATTTAGATCTGAAATTTCAATGAGACATTGACTGATTTCTACAACCTTATTAAATATATGGAATATATTCAAATGGAATGCAGGAAGATTTCATGAAAGTTCTAATCCATCTATAAAGTTATACCAGTTATATGTTTATCTGATTCAGCCCTCATAATGGTAAAAGTCACAACTGGAAAAATAGCTAATTTCATGTAACGGTTAAGGTACCAGACTAAAAACTGGGAGACCATCTATCATAGTCATATCTCAGCACAAAGTCACTTGGGTGACCTTGGACTAGTCACTCACTCCCAGCACTAGGAAGATGGCAAGTTAAATCACTTATGGAATGTTTGTTTCTGACAAATGCCCCTTCCATTGGCACCTCCTTATCTCTCAGTCTCCAGGTGTGTCTTGTGAAAGGGGTGGCCACTCTCTTCCCTCATCTTCTTGGATCAGGAGGGGGTAATCCTTGCTTGTCTCCTGAATTTTCCCTGTCTGCAGGCCCTACTACTTCAGGTAAGGCTTGCCCGGACTGACTCTGCCCTTCCCCAGTTTCCCCCAAGGCTAATGGAGCTGTCCTCTCTATCTCTGCTGGTTCCCATTCCAGCTCATCCTCCCCTTCAGATTCTGACTCCAATGGGGGCATGATAGTCAGCATATTATTCCCAACAATCTCAATCATCATTTTGCTGACCTTGGAAGAACAGAAGGCTAAGTCAACGTTGACCAGTCAGGATCAAACGCCAGACTGTGGGGCAGAGTTAGCCTGCAATACTGCATTCTAACCACTGTGTCACCAGGAGTTCACCAGGGAATCAAGAAGCTGGTGATGGACAGTGGACAAAAACAATGCAAGAACCTCTGGTATAGAAAGAAGGAAAAACTATCCTCTGTTTCTCAGCCATTAAAAAATATTGTTTTCTTCTAAAGACATTTGTCATTCTTAAAGTAATTCAGTAACTGTTTCATGGCTATAATGGTGCCAAAAAGGAAATCTGTGACAAAACCGAGGAAATAAGCTGTAATATATTTTATCAGCCATAATTAATAGTTTAATATGTAGCTGAGGTTTATTCCACAAATTATGGCTCTGTGTGCAGCATGAATTTCTATGCCCTGAGAAATTTTGCTGAAGTTATTGAAACCCCTTTCTGATTCTCCCAGATGTCGTCAAATATTTTCCTGAATTAATGTTGGTATTGTACTTTAAGCAAATGTAATATATAGGAATGTAATATATAGGAAAGCCTCCCAAAGTATTTGTTTTAGGCAAGATTTGCAAGAGATCTTTGGAGGAAACAAATAGTGTATGAATATATTGTCTCCCTATCTACTCAAGCAAAAATGTAATAATTTGGAAATAGCGCATTTTTAATATTATCACCTTGTTTTCACACTGGTTTCTCTATAATTGAATAGAAAATGTCACAAACAATGAACAATGAAACTAGTCAAGCCAATACAAACAAACAAAAATCATACCCAGGGGATGTCCAATGCCCCAACATATTTAAAATCATTTAGAGAGGGCACAGCTGCTTTTTCCTCTGGATGCCAATTTGCCTATTAACTATGTGCCCTAATAAGTGATTTGGTACCCATTAACTCAGGGGTCCCCAAACTTTCTGGCTTTGTGGATGAGTGGGGGAGAGGGAGAGGGATGGTTCCATCGGAGTGGCAGGTAAGCGTGTACACAGCTGCATTTGGGTAAGCAGTGGCACATACGCCTGCCACTCTCAGAAATGAAGCTTTGTGCATGCACACTTGTCCACTGCTCCCATAAGTGGAGCTGTGCATGCTCACCTGACTCTTTTGTGGCCCAGTTCTGCAGGGGTTGCAGCCTGGTATTAAGCCGTAGCCTGGAGGTTGGGGACTCCTGTATTAGCACATATCAGTAGGTCTTTTCTCTTATTACATTGTTCAAAGATGTATATGCATACATCTACCATGTTTTCCCAAAAATATGACCTACCCTGAAAGTAAGCCCTAGCTTGATTTTTACATGTGCATTCAATATAATCTCTATCCCACAAATAAGCCTTAATTAAGACCGCGACCACTCCAGGGTTTAGGGGATGGGGCGAGGTGCATGAGTAAAAATTAAGTTAGGGAGGATGGGGGGTTAGAGCTGCCCTACTTACCAGGCCTTGCACACCCTGGCACCTGCCTCGCCTTGTAGGACCACTTCTTCTGTGGCTGCTTGCTGCTGCTCATGCATGTTGTCCCTGGCCACTTTTCTCCAACAGAGGCCTTCCAGAAAGCCTTCTGAGAAATGAGGTCTGGATTGATGCGTGCGTTGCTCCCAGCTCTGGGAAATCCCTGGAGCGAATGAGACAATTTTTTCAAATTTTTAATGTATTTATTTAAAACATTGTCATATTACTTCTTTTATAAAATAGTTCAAGGGATCAAACAGATACTGTAACTTTATTTTTGTTTATTATTGAATTTATACCCTACCTTTCAGCTTGCATCAGCAACTTAAATTGGCTTACAACAAAGCACAGAAAAGAGACATTAACTTAATGACTAAAAAAATCCTTATCACCCAAAATGAGACCTCCCTATTTCCCTATATTTTAAGTTTGTGCAAGACTCATTGGTTTCAGGCTGAACATTTTCACCACGTATGTCTCTTGATATCATAGTGTCACCAAACAAACCTGTTGGACTCTGTATGATGATGATGATGATGATGATGATGATATCTGGCAAAAGAAAATTATCCACCTCTAAACTAATGCCAAATCTAACTTTGTAAAATTTATTCAGCAGGAGAACCTTAGAAATTTATAGCCTATGACTCCTGATTGTTCTGACCCAGGCTTCCCAAAATCATGAAGCAGATTGCTTGTCCCAACAAAACCCCTTTTTATTAAGCTAATGTGAATTCCTCTCATTCACATCCAGCAAAGTCCTGGCAAACAGTCTTTCAAGGGTGAATTTACAACCACAGACTTTATCAGGCTTGGAGAGCTGCCAGGCCGATAGCTTCCAAATGCAACACTGTATAAGAAAGCACTTGGTACAGAGTCTCTGAAAGTCACAAACAAATCTTCACATTAAGTGAACTATTTATTATCCCCTTTCACTCCTCTTTATTCCCTATGGGAGGGGCCATTCACCATCCACCTGTGCCTTTACTCCCAAGTTGGCCCTTGTTCCTTAACTGTTCCCTTCTCTTGGCAGTTCTTCTCATGCACACACCGGGAACAGGCTCCAGCTGTTCTTCTGCCTCACTGATCTCTGACTCCAAAGGCATCTGAAAACTGTCAGATGGCCTTGGCCCCAACTCTGCCTCCGATGCAGAGCCCTCAACAAAGCCTTCCCCAGACTCAAGACTGGTCCATGTTCCTCCCCAACCTCCTCACTGTCTGTGTCTGCCACCAGCTCTGCTGGCCGCTAGCAGGCCACAACATATTTTTAAGAAGTCTTACATTTTTTATGTTACCTTATGTATAGTTTGTTATTTATTTATATCCTGCCTTTGTTACTTTTACAAATAATTCATGATGGTAAGCATATAAAACACCTAATTCCTCTTATTTTTCCACAACAGCAACCTGGTCACATGGGTTGAGATGAGAGAAATTGGCTGGCCCAAAGACACCTAGCTGACTTTTGTAGCTAAAATGGGACTTGAACTCTTGGTCTCCTGCTTTCTAGCCTAGTGCCTTAACCACTAAAACCAGATTGACTCTGTAACTCAACCCACCCAGAATACAGAATCATCTTTGGCTCCTTGTTTTCTTGCATAGTGTATCTGCATTTACTGTAGATCACTTAATTCACTGTCTATGGTGATATGATATTTGTGGAGATACTTGGTTACCCAAATATATATATACCCAAAT
>JAEANM010013284.1:0-14460 GCA_017656035.1 Myanophis thanlyinensis | reverse complement strand
AATTATTCTTCTAAGCAGTTTCCTTTATTGTTCCTCACCTATAGACAGAAATCTTGCCAATCTAAAACAGGTGACTTGCACCATTAAACATATACTCTGGGTACTATTAAGGAGGAACTGTCTTTACCCTCTTTCTCCCATACAAGCTATCTAAACTATCTTGTTCCCCTGGTATGCTCCCTTCCCTTCTGAAGACCTGGACCACATTCCATTATACCTTCCCTACCATTGAACCTGGCATCCATTCCAGGGAAGCTGATAACCCCTGTCTATGAAGAGATGCATGATCTCTTCCTTGACAGAAGAACACCTCATGTCCTCATAAATATTGGAGCACACATAAGATACTAGATTAGAAAGTTCTCAAAATATCTTCTGATTAGGATTGGTTTTGATTAGGTAGGGAATATAATTGATTTTGCTGTTGAGGAGCACAAAAGCAAAGATAGCTATCTATACTTATCTAACCAGTTCCTTTATTTTTTCAGTAACATGACTGCTGATTGGCAATAATTAGACTCTTTTGAGGGAAAATATATGATTCTTTGTGGCACAGTAGTTCTGTTGGCTTTGACCACTATGAAGAACCTCCTTTTCTGACATTTGTGAAAAAGTGGGGAAAATCCTACATTGGTTTAATGATCTTGGAACCATTCATGCTTAATGAAAAAAAAATTAAAGCAAAGATAATAGCTTCACTTCTTGAGAATAAAGTCCCTAACTCGATATTAAAAGCAATTAAGAATAAAATGATAGAAAAATAGTAGAGAGAGCTTGGTCTCTTAGTTAACAGCATTAAAATCCACTGCTAGATCTATAAATACCATTCCTGTTATACTTGGAAAAAGAAAGCCACCTGACAGGTTTATTTGGCTGGTGTTTTGCTGAAAAATTTTGGTAGTGTAATCCCAAAGTTCTGGAGGTATTTTGAGAGATCTTCAGGGCAGAAATGATAACCTTAATAGTAATTTCTACTTTTATTTTAATTCTTCCTTTTTCTCTCCCCTGCTCTCCAACTTGGCCATCAAACATGAGCTGTCCATCTTCAGGAGGTTCTGGGTAATGGCATGCTAGAGAGACCTAAGCATGATCTATGTGACATTAAGTAGTTGTCATTGATTTAAAGGTACACAGGTAGATTGGATTTATAGGCTGGTGGTTGTTTCCCTCTGATTCACATGTGTGCCATTTAAATTTGTTCTTATAGTTTATATGTTTTAGGGTGCTGTAAGGTGTTTTTTTTTTAAAAAAAAACTAAATTAAGGTTTATTTTGTTTTTGCACAAAAGAGAGCGGGGTAGTTGAAAAGCTAGCCTATTTTCAATACGGACCATTCACAGCTAAGAGATAATATGCTATAATTTTAGTGGATTTAATCAGTTTATTGATTTGGACATTTAACCTATTTAAATGCTCATTGAGTATTGCATCTGAATAAGTTAAGAATACAGTTAAGATCAGCATGGGAAGAAAAAGATTCAGGTAAATTAACCTAGTGCCAAAAAAATCCAACAGTATTAAAATTAATAATCATGAAACTTCCAAATCCCCAGTCATAGGCACACATAGAAGAAGGAAAGTATCTCATCCAAAGTTCTGCTGTTTGTTTTCTCAGGTTTTTGGTTCTCCCCATCAGCTAATCAGGAAACAATTGTCACTAAGCATGAAGCATAGCCACATAGACAGGGACTGTTTGGGATAAGGATAGAAAACAGGTTCCAATGTTTCTGTTCCTTCTACTTCCCGAGAAGGATTAAGGACCACTATTGAGAATAATAAGGAAGTACATCTTCTGACATAGAGTGTATCATCTGATGCTCACCTAGAGTTACTACATATTTGTCCAATGGTGGAATTCAGTTTTTTTATGGGCGTGGCTTGGTGGTCATGTGACAGGGTGGGCAGTTTCTGTAAGCAGGGCAATAAAGATTAGGCTAGAAACAACACCAGAATGTTTTTTTTTCTGCCTTCCTTACAGGATTAACCCTGTAAAATGAAAAACAAAAACAAAAGGAGATTTCTTTTAACAACTGGTTCTCCAAACTGTTTAGAAAATTTACTACCAGTTGTAGCAAACCTGCTAAAACATGCTGAATTTAACCTCTGATATCTGTCTTGGATTCTAGGTTGAGCTGTCTTGGTAACAATCCCAATGTATGTTCTCTGCTGAGTTGAGATTGTAGTCATTTGGTCTGTTTTTTTTAAAGGTACTGAATACTAACTTTTAATTGTTGATAATTGTACTTTATTTTTAATCTTTTGGTTTTAACATAGCTTTCTAGTTCATATCTTTTAGCATAAATTACCAGTAATTTAACAGACATAGCTAGTCTGAGTAACTAAGACTACTTTGGATGCAAAACTACAGGCAACCACCAGGTGACAGCAGAGATACTTTTCTTAACCCTTTTTAGGAGCGACCAGGATGGACAAGATTAGGAAAGAGCACCTCAGAGGGACAGCTCAGGTCAGCTGTTTTGGAGACAAGGCCAGAGAGGCCAGATTGAGATGGTACGAACATGTTCAAAGGAGGAAGAGTAGTTATATTGGTAAAATGATGTTGGAGATGGAGCTGCCAGGAAAGAGGTCAAGAGGAAGGCCAAAGAGGAGATATATCGATGTGCTAAAAGAAGATATGTAGTTGACTGAGGCAAGAGTGGAGGATGCAGAGGATAGAGTTGGGTGGAGGCAGTTGATTCGCTGTGGCGACCCCTAATGGGAACAGCCAAAAGAAGAAGAAGAAGACATTAAAGTATTACTTATATAATAATAAACTCAGTCATTCACTTCAGTAATTATAGGTAGTCCTTGACTTACTATCACAACTCAGCCCAAAATTTCTGTTGTTAAGTGAGACATTTATTAAGTGAGTTTTGGCCCATTTTATGGTCTTTCTTGGCACTGTTGTTAAGTGAATAACTGCAGTTGATAAGTAAGTAATCTGATTGTTAAGTGAGTCTGGTTTCCCCATTGATTTTGTTGTCAGAAGGCCGCAAAAGGTGACCTTGGGACATAGCAATGGTCATAAATATGAATCAGTTGCCAAGCCTCTGAATTTTGATCACATGATCATGGGGATGCTGTAAAGGTTGTAACTTTGAAAAATGGTCATAAGTCACATTTTTCAATGCCATTTGAACGGTCACAAAACAAACTGTTGTAAGTTGAGGACTAACTACTTAATAAGAGGAAATCCCTTCTAGTGCTGCTTAATGTGTGTGACTGTGCATGTGCAAGTTTATATTTTGATAAAAGAGCAATATATTTAATAGAAATTAAAATGCATAAAAATTATGTATTTTATACCTAATGTGTAGGAAAAAAAACAGAAAATCTTTTTTAACTTGCAACATATCACCCAGCATGATAAATATAACCACCTACAGGCTAGCTTTTAAACGGGGTCTGAATGTTGACAAATATTGCAAATTAGCAAATGTTTAAAATGGGGGAGAATCAATAGGTTCCCCTCCCTTTTAAATTATTATTACCCATGATCTTTTCTTGTATGGTGATGTGGGACCAATTAATCTGACAAAATAAATAAAGAAATTTACTAGATTAAACAAAGCAAATGGAATCACACTGAATTTAAATAGGTTTGTGGATCAGTAAAACATTTTGTTTTCATTACATAAATGACTTGCTTTGTGTTATTGCCAGAAGAATTTCTTCAGAACTTTTCAGTATTTCACAGCTTGTTTGCAGTGAAGCACTTGAGTAATTTTTCATCTGGCATTAATGATTTCCCAAAGTTTCAGCAGCTGAGGTCCCCAGCCTCTTTCATTTGCTTTCGTTCTCAGATTACAGCCTCTTTTATGTTCCTCAGTTGTCCAAACCTACTTAATTATCAGCATGCCTAGAAAAGTAACATTTAATCAAATGTCATTGGGCTCTATGGAGTTCGTACTGCAGCCTTCTTTCAGGAATTAAACTGGAGTTGCAGCTGGAAGACTCCTTTCTATACAGGAGAACTTCTCCCACTGAGGTAGGAAATCTTCAGATCAGTGCCTGAATTGTTGCTTGATTCGGCCTGCTTCCCAGTATTGTTTCAAAAATTAAATGTGGGAATTGGGAACACACATAGTATCATGAGTTCCTGCACACGAAAGAATATTGTGGGAAATTGTAGGATTGAATCGATAAGCATTTTTGATCCTTTAATTACTTCAGATGATCCAATTCAATAATGTTATTAAGCAATGATAGCAACCTCCTGAATTATAGAGTTAAAAGGGAGCATTTAGGCCAATAGAACCAACCTTCTACTTAGTGCAGAAATCCCAGTTAAAGTAATCAGATGCACTGCTGTTCAACTGGTGAGAACATGGGGGGAAAGAGAAACTAAGCAAAGAGAGGAAAGTGAAGGAGATCTCATGACCTCCTTAGCTACCATATTTTTTTTGCGTATATGACACACTTTTCTCTCCCCAAATGGGTGAAAATGTCTGTGTGTCTTATACAGTGAATGTTGCTGAAGCCTTGCCCATCCACCCGCCATTTTTTAGCCTCCACACACCTTGTTTTCAGGCCTTTTTCTGGCCTTTTCCTAACCCATTTCTGGGACTTTTTTGCCTGTTCTTGAGGACTTTTTTGGCCCATTTTTGGGGCTTTTTTTGGAAAAAGGGGCTGAAAAATGTCCCCAAAACAGACTGAAAATAGGCCTCAAAATGGGGCACACAGAGGCTGAAAACTTTTTTGTTGTTGTTTTCCTTTTCTAAATCTAGATGCATTTTATACTCAGGTGTGTCTTATATGCTGAAAAATATGGCAAATACAGGAAGGCGTCAACTTAAAACGGTTCATTTAGTGAAATAATAACGGCACTGAAAAAAGTGACTTTCAAATTTACCAGCGTTGATACATTCTCATGGTCATATGATCAAGATTCAGATGCTTGGCAACTGACTTATATTTATGACAATTGCCATGTCCCAGGGTCATGTGATCATCTTTTGTGACCTTCTGAACAAGTAAAGTCAATGGGGAAGCCAGATTCACTTAACCACTTAACCAAACAACTAAAGTGATTCACTTAACAACTATGGCAGGAAAGATCGTAAAATGGGGCATATCTTGCTTAGTAAATGTCTCACTTAGCAACAGAAATTTTGGGCTTAATTTTGTTTGAAGTTAAGGACTAGCTCTATTTCCTTATTGAACTAGTCTTACTGATATCTGTCCCAAATCTCTAACAGAGCCTGACATTCTGCATTCCATTTTATCATATCCTTCCAAGTCTCTGAAGATTTCTTTTTCTGTTAGCTGTTTTTAGGATAAAATGTTCACAGTGCATTAATCTTTCTTCATTGGTTTACATTTTTAATCTCCTATCAATAAGCATTGATTGATCTTGTTAGAACTTATTCCAGGTTATCTGAATCTACCTTAAAAGATGATGCACAATAATCTAGCGAGATCTGACCAACTCAGAATAAAATGACACCAATTATTTCCTATTACTGGAAATGTCACTCAACTTGAAGTAAAGGAAATCTATAGGGACAGTTTTGCAATTTTTCCTGTTGACAAAAGCTTTCACTTCATTCCACTTCCTGGATAATGGGATTTCCATCCTGAGTTAAGTTAAGTAAAAATGTCATGGTAAAATGCTGTTCAGTGACCATATTAAAGTTAATTAATTAACCAAGGTGTCATGGTGCCTTGGCTTTTCTCCTCAGAATTACTCAGTCAACTGGCTTTACCACTGCTCTTCCATAATCACTATGAAAGAAAGCACAGTAAGAACAAGGAAAAGGTGCTAGCTTTATTACCAACATTAAGTTAAGTAATAAAGATTTGCATGTTGAGCCCCTTACTCTATACTCTTTATGTGTGTGATTGCATTCCCACTCACACCAGTAATACCATTGTTAAATTTGCAGATGATACAACAGTGGTGGGACTCATATGGGGGGGGGGGGATGAGTTCTGCCTATCGAGATGAAGTGGACCTATTGCTTTCATTGTGTGGAGACAATAACTTGGTCCTTAACACCAATAAGACCAAGGAGTGTATAGTGGACTACAGAAGGAATAGATCAGACATCCAGCCCTTGCTTATCAATGGAGACTGAGTGGAGCAAGTGGCCAGTTTTAAGTTTCTGGGTGTTATCACAAAAGAGGACCTGACTTGAGGTGCTCAGATTGCAGCACTGGTCAAAGGGGCCCAGCAGAGATTATACTACCTGAGACTTCTCAGGAAGCAACAATTGAATGGAAAACTGCTGGTGACCTTCTACTGCTGCACCATAGAAAGTATTTTAACTTACTGCACCCTGTGTAAGGTTTGCCAATTGCACAGCAGCAAATAGGAAAGCACTCCAGAGGGTTAACATCATTGTCCAGAGGATCACTGTTTCCCCTTTCCTCTCTTTGGAAGAGCTTCATAGCTCCTGCTGCCTTAAGAAAGTTCAAAACATTCTTAAAGATCCATCTTGTTGTAGCCGAAATCCCGGTCTTTTTGCATTAAGAAACACACCAGGCGCGGGGTTTGGATGACCGTGAGGGTCCCCTTTATTTCAAAACCGTGAGTAAAACTCACGATGCATTTTGCCGGCAGGAGCTGTCCAGGCGGGCTGCGGGTTTTGTATCTTGCCACGGCTCTGCCTGTCCGCTCCCTTATTGGCTGGAGTGTCCTGACCAATCGGGACTCTCCAGCCCGGCAGCCAATCAGCTGCTGGTTCAGGAGTTTGTGCGGGCAGACCGGGGGGGGGGGGAACTCCGCCCACACATGCGCAGGACATAACACCCCTCCCCTCTCGGATGGAGTGTTCTCGATGATTTAACTGCGTACACGTAGTCATTTAGGTAGGTAGGGCGGTGCCTGTCTCTGGCTGAATGGCGCCGGCTCAGTTCATTTGAGCTGGCACTGCCATCTGGGGAAGATGTGTCTGGGACCTCTCCTGTTCCCGGCGGTGCCGATGGTGGTGGCGGCAGCGGCTGTTGGGCCTCAGCAGCGGTTCTGGCTCCAGGTGTGGCCCAAGGTAAGTCCCAGGCACTGGAGTCACGTTGTAGGGTCCCTTGTGTAGGCCGCCCCTCCCCTAAGTCCGGGCCTTGTTCCCGGTGTCCTGTGCCACCGTTTGGGTCGGCACCTTCGGTCACTCTGTCCCTTAGTTGGTTGACGTGTCTCTTCCAGATGCGGTCGTCCTGTAGTTGTATTTCATATGAGTTAGCCCCGGTTGACCTTACTATGGTTCCGGGTACCCATTTTGGTGGCCCCGGGTAATTTCGTGCAAAGATCCCCTCCCCCTCCAAGAATGTCCTTGTCCCTGGGGAAGAATGGTCTTGGGTGGCAGGAAGGTCGTCTGGGTGGACGTGGCTCAAAGGGATTTTTATTTTGCGGCCCATCAGGAGTTCTACTGGGCTGCGGTTCATTATTGGGGAGGGGGTGGAGTGTTGGGCCAGGAGAAAGATGTTAAGTTTGTGCTGTAATTTGCCGGTTGTCATGCGGCTGAGTGCATCTTTGGTTGTCCTTACAGCGTGTTCTACTCATCTATTTGCCATCGGTCTATATGGTGCCAAGGAGGCATGGCGTATGCCCAGGCCTGCTAGAAAGGTTTTGAAACTGTCTGCGGTGAATTGGGGCCCGTTGTCCGAAACCAGGATGTCCGGAAGACCGTGGGTTGTGAATAGCTTCTGTAAGGTGCGATGACTGCATCTGTGGTTGCTGAGCGCAAGGGGTGTACCTCTGTCCAGTTGGAATGGGCATCGATGATGATGAGTAACATGTGTACTGGTCCTGCAAAATCTATGTGCAACCTGGACCATGGATTCTGGGTGTCGTCCCATTTGGAAACGGGAGCCGCCGGGGGGGGGGACTGCATGGGACGATTGGCAAGGGAAACAATGTTTGACTTTGGCTTTGATGTCTTTGTCAATGCCCGGCCACCAAACATAGCTTCTGCCCAATGCTTTCATTCTTACTATCCCTGGGTGGCCCTCGTGCACTGATGTGAGGATTGAAGGCTGTAGTTGAGAGGGTATGACGACCCTGGTCCCCCTAGTAGGCAGCCTTTTTGGGTGGAAAATTCCGTTTTCCTGTTCTCATAGGGCATCAGTGCCCCCCCTCTGCTGAGCAGGCCAACCTTTCAGTACCCATTGTAGGACAGTGGCCAATGTCGAGTCTTTGGGGGTACATTTGGCAATAAGGCTTGCAGTGACTGGGCTGTCTGGTAAGTGTTCAAGGAGAAGGATAGGGTGTGTAGGAGTCAGGTCAATGAGGTTGATTTGCACCGGGCAGCAGCTGAGAGCGTCTGCATGTGCGATTTGGGACACCGGCCGGTATTCAAGAGTGTATGAGTAAGCTGCCAGGAATTCAGTCCAGCGGGTGAGGTGGGGGAGAGCACTTGAGGGGTTTGTTTGTCCCCAGCTATGAGGCCCAACAAAGGTTTGTGGTCGGTGATAACTGTGAATTTCTGGCCATAAAGGTAGTCATGGAAACGCTTAATTCCCACCACAGCAGCCAGGGCTTCTTTGTCCAGTTGGTTGTAATTCCTCTCTGCTGCTGATAGGGTGCGAGAGAAATATGCAATTGGTGCATTGGACCCATCTGGAAAGATATGGCTGAGGACAGCCCCCACCCCATATGGGGATGCGTTGCATGTTAGTTGGACAGGGGTTGATTCATATTGAAGTGACAGGCTGTCTGAGGTGACCAAAGTCTTTGCAGCCTAGAAAGCCTTTTGTTCGGCCTCTCCCCAGTGCCATGGGGTAGATTTGTCAAGAAGCCTATGGAGTGGTTCTGCTACTGTAGCTTTATGTTTCAGGAACATGCTGTAAAAGTTTAATAGTCCCAAAAATGCTTGGAGTTCCGTTTTGTTAGTTGGGGGTGGGTCATTGTGAATTGCAGCTGTTTTGTCTTTTGTTGGGTGGATGCCAGCAGCATTGATTCTAAACCCCAAAAATTCGACTTCTGGAATGCCTATCAAACACTTTTTTTATTTAGTTTGAGCCAAGCCCTCCTGAAACTTTGCAACGTGGTTCTCAGTTTATTGAGGAGGTCCTGGTGGTCATTTGCGGCTATGAGGACATCATCAAAGTATGGTCTGACTCTGGGAATGCCCTGCAACAAACATTCCATTAATGATTGGAAAATGCCTGGGGCTGTGCTAACCCCAAACTGCAGGCATGTGCATTTGAAAGCCCCCCTATGGGTTACAATTGTTTGTGCCTCAGCCGTTGCATCGTCTACAGGCAATTGCTGGTAAGCTTGTGCCAGGTCCAGTTTTGCAAAAGTTTTTCCTTGTCCCAATGAATGGAGGAGGTGTTGAATAACAGGGACTGGGTATGCGTGCCATTGTAAGGCCTTTTTCAACATGCACTTATAGTCAGCACATAGGCGAATAGAACCATCTGGCTTGATGGGGTTACAATTGGGGTCTCCCATTTGGCATGATTGATGGGCAGCAGGATTCCCTGAGCTATGAGTTTGTCTAATTGTTTATCGACCTTAGGTTTGAGGGCTAAAGGAACCCTCCGGGGCTTTATTCTAATTGGTGGTACCCCAGGATCTAGACTAAAAGAGATGGGTGTTTCCTGATATCTCCCCAGCTCACCATTAAAAACGTCCTCAAATTCCTTGGTGATGTCTGCGTCCAAGGTGGTGCTAACTTGGTTGATCCCTGCGATGTGTAGACCCAATTTGCAGAACCAGTTCTGTCCCAAGAGGCAAGGAAAGGTCCTTTTCACGATCAGGAGGGGCAGGTGGCCAGAAAACTGTTGGAATTTTACTAGGAAGTCTCCCCATCCTAGAATAGGGATTAAGTACCCTTGGCAATCACGCAGAATGGTTGATGATGGGGTGAGGTCCCCTTCCTTGAGTGAGGGCTGCAACTTCTTGATGTCCTTCCAGGATATGATACTCACTGAGGATCCTGAATCAACTTGCATTTCACAGTCTTTGCCATTTATGCTAACCTTGGTGCTGAATGTATTCATGCTTCCGTCATCCTCCGATGTTTGCTGGATGCCTTCAGAAATGGTGTGGCACTCTTCATCCAGCTTCCTCGGATTGTTGGGGTTCCATCTGTTGTAAGATGGCCCCCTTCTATTGTTTGTGCCATGAGGCCCCCGCGTTGTCCCCCCGGCAGTGGATGTGCTGGGGATAGAGATCTGCAGGCATGATAGATGTGTCCCTTCTTTAGGCAGTGGCTGCAGATTGATTGTAGGTAGGGGCAGTTGGAACGCTGGTGGTTTCCGTTGCACCCCCAAGGTGTTTGGCATGGGTTGGCGGCCATCTTGGGACCCCTCATGGGCTTTACTAGGTGGACGTCGCCATCTTCAATCTGGTCTTCCTCTCACTCCCCCTCGCAGGTCGCCTGGTGGACGTTGCCTTGTCTCTTATTTCCAGATGGGGGGTAGGAGGCTTCTTCAGCCAGGGTTTCCTCAATTGCCACAGTGAGAGGCATCGTTGGTCTTGCAATGAGCCTTTGTTTTAGTTTGTCATCTTGGAGGCCCCCGACCAGTCTGTCTCTTATCATTCCATTCAGCTGAGCATCGAATTCGCATTCAGCGGCTAACGATCTCAAATCTGCTAAGAAGTCGGCAGTGGGTTCTCTCTTGGCCTGGCTTCTGCTGTAGAATTTTAGCCTTCGGGATAGTAGTGATGGCTTTGGGGCGTAGTGAGCTTGCAGTTTGCTCTTCAGCTCCGACCAGTCCACTTCCATCATCGTTTGTGGGGATGCTATTGATGTGGCCATCTGGTGGATGAGTTTGCCGCAGCAGTTCAAGAATATGGCTTGCTTCTCTTAGTCTGTGAGGCCGGTCAGGCAGTTTCCGATGATGAAGAAATTGAATCTTTCCATTAACATGTCCCATGTCTCTGCCTTTGGGTCATATGGGGCACAGGGAACAGCGTGTGGGGCTGCAGTCATCGTTGTGGTTGCCATGTCATTCTTTATGAGTTGCTATTTGGTTCGTCAGCTACTTCGGGGTCTGGAATCGTCTTGTTCCTAATCCCACCTTTGTTGCCAGTGTTGTAGCTGAAAACCCGGTCTTTTTGTGTTAAGAAACACACCAGGCACGGGGTGGTTTGGATGACCACGAGGGTCCCCTTTATTTCAAAACTGCGAGTAAAACTCACGATGCATTTTGCTGGCAGGAGCTGTCCAGGCGGGCCGTGGGTTTTGTATCTTGCCGCGGCTCCACCTGTCAGCTCCCTTATTGGCTGGAGCGTCCTGACCAATTGGGACTCTCCAGCCTGGCAGCCAATCAGCTGCCGGTTCAGGAGTTTGCACGGGTGGACCGGGGGGGGGACTCCACCCGCGCATGCGCAGGACATAACACCCCTCCCCTCTCTGCTTGCGTTCTGCTGTGGAAATTGACCCTTTGGGACAACGAGGAGGGCTTAGGGGCGTAGTGTGCCTCTTTAGTTCGGACCAGTCGATTTCCCACAGCGTTTGTGGGGATGCGACTGCGTTGGCCATCCGCAGGACATCCAGACTGCACACATTCAGGAAGATGCCTTGCTTCTCCTGGTCTGTGCTGCCGGTCTGTCGGGAGCCTACGAGGTAGAATTTGAACCTCTGCATGAAGAGGTCCCATGATTCCTTCTTCGGGTTGAATTCTCCGCATTGCAACGAGCTGTTTATCGAGGGGGTGGTTGCTGCAGCTGGTGCGGCTGGTGAGGCTGTTTGAGCGGTGGACATCTTGGTTGTTCGTGGCTACTGGGAGATTCAGAACTCGATGCTCAGTATCCCACCGTCGCCAGTGTTGTAGCCGAAAACCCGGTCCAAATCGAGCAAAGAATGCAGCAGACACGAGGTCAGTTTGGATGACTGTGAAGGGTCCTGTTTATTTCAAGCCACGAGTAAAACTCACAATGAGCTTTTGCTCCGGTCGTAACTGGAGGAAAAGAAGTGAGCCACGGTTTTTATATTTTGCCGCGGCTTCATTTTCCGCGCTTCCCATTGGCTGGACGAACTAGCCAATTGGAATCACTCCTTCGGCAGCCAATCAGCTGCTGGTTCAAGAGTCTGCATTGTTGGACCGGAGTGGAAACTCCGTCCGCGCCTGCGCAATACATTACAGTATATAAGTCTCAATGTTATAACTATCCTAAAGAATGGTTTGAAAAGAGAAATTTGAGCCCAAAAAAGAAATGTAATTTGAGAAAGCATCTTACTTGTTCTGGTCCTCCCGTCATTCCTCCATTGGATTTAGTTCCATCTCATCCTCCTCCTCAGACTGAGGCTCCGATGGGGCTATGATATAGAGTATGACAAAGGTGGTGTTCAACTATCTTTATCTTACTAAAAAGAATAATGTGAAATTCTTGATTCATCAAAGCCATATTGGATGGTAGACATCATTTTTAATGTGTTCCTTTGGTTATGAACATCTGAGATGGAAGGAATTGTAAAGTGCATGAAATATCCAATGAAAGGGTAGAAAAAAAATGTTAGGTGGCATGAGTACATGATTAAAGAGACAAGAAAGTGAAGAAAAATTGATTCTGCCATGTGGAGATCCAAGAATGAACAAGAATGGCAACTCTTGTTGATCTGTTATTACTTATACTTCAATTTTATAATTAGTTTACAAATAATAGCAAAACACAGTATGAAATAGTAATAACAGAATGAAATCTGTGCACTGTGTTTGCACAATTTGAATTATTTTACATAATATGTATATTCCACTGAATTTATCATTTTCCGGTTCTTTCCAAATAGCAACTAATAAAGTATAATTTCATTACTGGATTTGTTTTTCTTTCTTTCTTTTTTAATAATGAAAGACAAGTGAAAGAAGCAGTGATTCCTTCAGTTTCCCCTCTTACTGCTTACTATTCTATATTCTAATATAATGACATGAAAAATAAGTATTACATTGGAAATAATACAACACTTTCGAAAAATGCCAGCAACATTCAAAATAAGGAAATTGTTTTTTACATCCAATGAATATTTTTTATTCTTCAGTTCCCTTCAGCAGAAATGAACTTTTTTTTAAAAATAAGAGTGTCTCAGGTTAGTATCTTTGTCAGATCTTCCGGTACAATATCTATTTTAAGTTTCTCTTTATTAATCTTCAAAGACATAACTACTGCACTTTTTATTATTGCCATTTATTTGGGTGGTGTTGTACTTGTGGATTGCCTTGAGGATATAGTAAATTATACTAATGCTATCAGGATAGTGTGTTAAGCACGCAGCCCCTGATGGAATATTCTAGGAAATTCAGATACAAACCTCAGAACAGATTTATGGAACATTCCCTGAATGGAATGGAGAAATATCAGACTTTAACATCTTTCAGTTTTGCTACAGCCAAAGCCATTTAACAAAAGCTGGAGAAAAAAGATACGGGCATTCTCTTCACCAATCTATGTGTATGAGCGCACACACCTGCATTGATGAAAAATGAACACTCAAGATTCTGTCACATCTGAGTGTGATTAAGAAATGCTGGAAGGGTAAAAATCTGACCAACCTGCTGGGATTATGCTTATATGTCTTGTGGGAATACAATAAATGAGCTATTATCCCCTGTGGTATTAAAAAAGAAAAGAAAAGCATAACCTCCACCACAGACACTGAGATTATCAAAAAGGTGGAGAAATGTAGCCATTAACTCTTGGGTGACTGATATTATTGACATCTGCCAAGGCCATTACAACAGTAGAGTTGTCTGATTATCAGTGATGCCTCTCAGCTGCTCTATAGTTGTTCATTTTGTCTATCTCTGTCTATTCAGTTGACACTTATAAACAAGAACACAGAGATAAGGCCCAGGAGAATGAACAGCAGTTTGTGATTTCTTTGCTTTCTTTATTTTTGCCATTTACAGGCTGTCTCCAAAGAAAGACATTAAATGAAAGCTGCAATTGTGATACCAGTCCCGAAGATGATGTCCACTCAAGAGGGAGTGTCCTTGGGGCTATCTTGTCAAATAGCTTCCTAAAACTGTCATTGCAACATACATGGAAAATCGAGACACAGTCACTATCCCAAGAAAGTCTGGCTTCTGCCTATTAGAAATTCCATTCAGAAAGCAAAATGAAAATGAGATTTTTAGCAAATCTGTCAAGAAATGTCTGTATGATCAGACATGCCAAAGAGAATTTAGGTTTTATATTTATTACATTTTCTTCATTTTTCCTTGTTTTGGTGGCCATTGCTGGTTGATTCTAAATGTGAAGCCTACATAAATACTAAAACACTTGACAATAGATGGTTTTTAATCTTAGTTATTCTTGGCCATCATCAAAACATTTCTGCAGTGATATAGATAAAACAATCTCTCTGTCAATGTTGGACAGTTTTAGAGTGGGTCTTAGGGTGAAAGCAATTGAGATTACCATATTTATTGGCTTATAACGCGCACCGGCGTATAACACGCACCTTAATTTTAAGAAAGGTTTTTCAGGAAAAAAATAATTCTGCTACCATGACTGAGCCCAACATTTCTATTGTTAAATGAAACATTTGTTAAGTGAGTTTTGCCCCATTTTATAACC
>JAEANM010013283.1:0-14461 GCA_017656035.1 Myanophis thanlyinensis | reverse complement strand
ACATTGCAATTCTACCAAACCAAGATAACTTTATCGTTTTGTATTTATCTATCTTTTTCTCAACTTCATTCATCACCTATTCATAAGATCTTAAAGAAAACTTTCCTTCCTCTGAAATTCTATTCAAGAGAAATTATTGTAGTAATTTAAAATAATTATTTGATTTGTACATTCAGTACTCCATTTGTATTTGGAGAAATACTCCTTCCCTATTTTTAGGATATCCTGCCTCCAATAAGAAACAAATATGTCCTTTTTATGAACAAAAATATATTTGTTGGTAAACAATTTTTTTGCAAGTTTAAACAGTTTAGTGGAATCTGTATCTGACACTTTCGCACTTGAGGCCTAATTGCAATTCATTAATCAAACCAGGTAAACCAAACTTCCCTATGCAGTGATACTGTTCCTAAATTAAGAGGGAGATGGGTCCTTAAGAAACATGAAATATAAATAAGTCCTACCCATCTGATCCCATGCTAATGTTTTTGGCAGCCGAGCTGATTTATTAATTTAGCTGCAAATTTTGAGAAATTTACAGGACTTTGGACAGGCCATTTTCTTATGGTGAGATCCTTCCGGGCTATCTTTATTTCCACATATTAAACTCTTGAAAAATAATCTCAGCTGTTTTAGATTAAACAGTGGAGCTACTGATTTTGCAACCTCCCTCCCCATTGAAAAATCTTAATTACAGATATTCCCACCCCCCCATGAATTAAGAATGTGGAGAGGCCATTGATTGACTGTCTTTGTATTTGCTTTCTTGGTGAGCTGAGAGGTTCATTCATTATCTCATGTGGTGTGTTCAGCTGAAGGTCAGTGATGATGTTTTTGAGAGTTGGGAAATGAAAATAAGGGCCCTGAGATATGGGAACTGAGCAAATGCAAAACCATGGATTGCTTGTGGAAAACCTTAAAGATGAAACAAACATAGGAATAGGGCTGCCAGTGGCTATTAGTCTTAATGGCTTACGTGTTTGGATTTTAATTATTTCTGCAATGCACTATTACAAATAAAATCAGTAATTTTTAAATATTTTTCCATATTTTGCTATATTCAGAGCTGGACAGCATTACCTGATTTATTGCCACCTTTAAAGTCTGTCTCAGTTCATTCCAAGTTATTTGCACTTGCCCATCCACAGTACTAACTTCTGCTTTTTTTTAAAAAAACCTATCTTTCCACCTCATATTTATTATTTATTATTTTGATTTTTATACCACCCCCTCTCCCGAAGGACTGGGGCGGTGTCATATTTTACTGTATACACAAAAGTTTGTTTTCAAAGTGTTGACACAATAAATAACCATTATTATAGATTACAGAATCTGAACAATACTCAAAACTGCCCCAGAACAGAAGGAAAATGGAAAACTTCAAAGAGGTAGAAGTGCAGTAGGAAGACAGCATTTACACTGATGTAACTGTTCCAAATCTGCAAAGGGAACTGTCTGTTGCCTTATTCTGCTATCGTTTAAACATTGGTAATGATTTTGACAAAAGCTTTTTATTCAATTTGTATAGCCACTCCTCCCAAACCTGTATTATCTGTCACTGAACAATCGTAAAAATAAAATAGAAGAAAATTTAAATGTTGGGTTTCTCTACGTTTTTGTATCATGTACTAGATTTAATGTGTCAATAGTATAAACACAGGTGGTATAAATGTCATTTAAAGCTTTTCATATTGCTAAACTTTAACTTGGGAGTACCTGAGGTTATCATCCCCATCACCCCAAAATCTGCCTTCTATACGAATATGTATATATTGATATATGTTATCCTGTTTAACTGATCAATAGATTTGGTGAAACCCTTGGAATACATTATGTCCTTTTGTATAAGATATGATTAAACCACGATTAAGCTGTAACTTTAAACTACCGATACTTGCAATTATAGTTCAAGAGTGCAAACCTATGGCAAGAAACCCCACACCCGGAGAGAACTACAGTCAAAGCTAAAGGAAAAATAAACATTTGGCTGACAGAAGTGAATCCTTGGGAGGGTTTTATTGGCTGTGATCTTTCAGCATGTTACGCCATGATAAAATAACCTACAACTGGATGATACCCCATAGCCTATTAAGCCATAAATCATGGCTTATACACCCCACGGAGCCAAGCAAATTTGAGCACGGCTTGAGCCACAACTCCCTCCTCTCGGAACCGGGTATCTCTAAGACCTAAAATAGCAAGGCCGAACAGGGAGAGCGCCGTGCGCGAACAGCGAAACCCGATTGGTTGAGTTCGAGGGCCGGCGAAATCTATCCGAGTACGGCCCGCAGAGACGACCAAGCGCGAGCGCGAGCGCGCGCGCGTGTGTGGGCGGAAGAAGGGCCGGTCCGCGCAGTGGCGTGTGTCTGCGCGCGCGCGCGCGCGCGGATCCTGCCAGAAGCGAAAGCGGGGAGTGGACGGTTGGTCCCGAGGGCAGGAGGCGGGTAGTCGTAAGCAAGCGCGCGTGCCGCTCGCCTTTCGACGGTCGGAGCTGTGACGGGGGTCGTTTCGTTAGGCGAGGCGGAGCCCTGGTGGGTTCCGCTCTTAAGCCACTGAGGGTGGCGCCGCCGGGCTGCCCTCTTCCTTCCTCTTCAGGCGGGACTCCCCCGGCCCGGCTCGGCCCGACGTTGTGATTGGGTGGAAGAAGATGGCGCTGCGCGGATGGAAATCCTAATGACAGTCTCCAAAATAGCCTCCATCTGTACCATGGTGAGTGTGAGGGGAAGCGCGCCACCCCCCCTCCCCACGCTGTTCGCTCGCCCTTTGGGGCCCAGGCGCGGCGGCGGGCGGCGGGCTGAGAGGCGGGCCGCCGGGTGGGGGAATCTGGGTGGAGCCCGGGCGAAGGTGTGCCATACGCTCCATTGAGAAGTGGTGTGTGTGTGTCTCAAGATTATGGGGTGAGGGAGCGGGGGACGGGGGGGGGGGTTCCAGGCGGCAGAAACGGGAGGCTTGTGTCCTCATGCATGTTTATTCCTAAGTAAAGACCATGGAATCGGAGCCAGACTTAACATACCTGTCAAAAGGGGCACGTTAGGACTTGATAGAAGGCGACCTCGAAACAGGCGTGCAATGATAACTTAAATGGAATGCAATATCTGATCTTGACGCAAAAGAATAAATTTCAAAGCCTGCAGTTTGGTGTGGAGCACCCCAGAATTTGAGACGGATCTTTCAGATTTCCTGATTAAAGTCCTCTCCAGGAATTAAAGAGGGGAGGGAGGGGAGAGGATATAACTTGGTATTGAAATTTGGTGGGGGAAAAGGGGGGGAGGAAATAACTTGTTGATGTCTTGCAAATTATTAAGAACATTTCCCCAGGAGAGCCAGATGTTAATTTTGCTCAAGGCTCTGGAGAGAGTGAAGAGGCAGGAAGGACACACCAAAAAAAAAAAAAACCCAGGAAAAATTGAGGAAAGGAAAAGTATTTCGGAGGTGGCCGGGTTGAAAGGAGAAGTTTAGGCAGAATAAATTTAGCAAAGGGAGAGAGGGTCAGGTCCTATAGCAATATGGAGTTAAAACATTAAAACGATGGTGGGATCTGTGCTAACTTGGATCAGTAGCGCAGTAGAACAGTGAAGTTGTTTTTATGTGTATATATATTGCATTTGTGGATTTTTAACCAGTCTAATTTTTTTTAAAGTATCTTAATTATGTCAAACTCTCTTAGCAGCAAACCTTCTTATGAAGTATGATTTGGAAGAGAAATAGATATTATACACACTTTTGGGAGTGCTGATTGTGTGTGTGTGTTTTTTAATTTCATCTTTTACTCTTTGGCAGATTAGTTTAAAATGTGGAGATGTTTAGAGCCATTATACTGTTTCTTGTTTCAACTCAATGCAAAAGTTCTTCGTGAAGCCAAGTTAAAAGCTCCTTTTCCTCAGGAAACAAAATAGTCATTATTTTACAGAAGTTTGTAAATTATTATCTAGATCCAGTTGATTCATAATACATTTACTTTACAGTCCCCTATTTTTGAGACAAATTACTTTCTCTCTTTCATTCTGCCCTTTAAACCTCCCCTAATGCAAAAAAAAAAAAAGGTTGACAAATCGCACACCCTAGAAAGATTCCAAGAAGCATAAATGGAATGCATAAAAGATTGTAGGTTGTGTGCCCTTCGTTTAGATTATTTTTTTCCAAAACAAAATGAAATAATCATTTTTGTTAGTGTTAACGTTCCCAGATTAGTTAGCAATATTGTATGAAAATCAGTATTTTCAAGATCAGAGTGGCTTGTAAATTGGTATATTGAATTATCACTTTTCTGCAGCTATATGTAATTTTCAGAAGAACAGTCAACAAGAAGAGGTTCTGACTAGTTACGGTATTCCATAAAATAAATATAATACCAAAAATGCTTTGTAAGTAATTAAGCAGACAAGGGTAATAGGTTCTTGGCAAGTGAACTAACAGGAAGAAGAGAAGATAGGGACTGCAAAAAAATACTGTGTGCTCTGATAGATTATGTGCTGAGCTGTGAAGAACTGTGAAAAGGTGATTTTCTTGAATAGTTGTAGACTGTAAATAAAGTATCCTGAGAGCTGCTGATTGCCAAATAGGGATTGAATGATTGTTTCCTGTTGAATAAGCAAAGACTAATAATGATTTTAAAAGGCAGATTCCAGAGAATGAGTTCACTTAATGAGAAAACAGTGAATAACAACAGATTAGTGGCAAAGTTTAGGTAGGAAATCCCTAAGATTTCTTTCTACATAAGACGTTAACCATACTTGATTAAAATGAGAGCTTGTAAATGGAATAAGAAAATAATAAAAGCCTTCCTATTGGATGGTGAAGATAAATGTATATGGATATGCAGTTATGACCAATAGCGCACAATTGCAATTCCAATTAGGAAACAGTTGTGGACAATAGTACATGTCAGCATGATTACTTAAGTTTAATAAAAATAAAGTTATATTAATTTTTCCATATTTTGCTATATACATTTTGAGTGTACTTCACTCATATAATTGTGTTAATAATTGGATGAAAGGAACGCTTACTAAGCTACAAATGGTAGAAAACTAAGAGTTAATAACTCAGAAGACAAACGTGAAAATGATCTTAGCAGGTTAAAGAAATAGACTAAAATAACATAATGAAATTTACCATATATCATTACAAGTCTTTCTGAGTAGGAAACAAAATGAAATATTGGATGGAGTAGTTGACTAGCAATAACATAAAGTAGTTGATTGTGAGCCAAAAATATGCTAATAACATGATGGGACTGCAAAAAAAAATAGTTCTAGGCTGGGTTAATGGAAGAATAATTTCCAAATTATGTGCGTCACTTGAAGTAAGGGTTAAGGTTCCAAGTGCCGCCATTAAGCAAATGCTACACTGTTGCAGCATCCTGTAGTCACATGGTTGCCATTTTCCATCTCCTCTTGGCTTCCCCATTGGCTTTGATTGTTGGAAGTCTGCAGTGAAGGTTGCAAGTGGTGATCACTTGACTGCAGAATTCTCTGGCTGTTGTAATTGCAACCCGGTTGCCAAGTGCCCAAATTGAAGTCATGTTACCATGGGGATGCTGTGACTGCTGCAACTATGAGAAACATTGTAAGTCCCCTCGTTCAGCACTGTCATTACTCCAAATGGTAGCGGAAAGAGTTGTCACTGAACAAGGGCTGCTCTTATCATATTTCTCTTCACTCTCCACTTCTTCAGGCTAAATTCACCCAATACCTTGAACAGTTTCTTTTGCTAGTCCTTTATCATAGTGGTTCTTCTCATCTAGACATAATCTAGGTATTGATGTCATTCTGAAAATATAATGCCTGGAATTGAATCCAGTAAAAGTTAGTATTCTAGGAGCAGTTTGACTAATGCAAAATGGAGAAAAGGAATAACTTCTGTTGGTCTTGATTTAGTACCACTGTTGATGCAGCTGAGGATTTTACTTATTTTACATCTGAATCACAATGTTGGTTCATGTTTAAGTTGTGATCCACTAAGGTGCTCAGATTTTTTTTCTGCATGTACACTTCAGATGTGCCCTTCTTCTCATCCTGTATTTATGTCTTAGATTTGTCCTACCCTGATGAAGAACTTTGCATTCATTGCTGTTAAATTTCATCTTTCAGGTGTTGTCTAGTATTACAACTTATTAATGCTGCCTCTAAAAAGTTAGCTACCTTGCCTTCTCCATATTTTGTGTTATCTGCAGAATTAATTATCATATTTTCTGACTCCTCATTCATTCAGGTCCTAGAAGTCCTGATATTTCCCATGACGTTTCCCTTCAGTTTAAAGCAGGGTATTGTTGTACATTCATTGAATATGATTGTGCATCCAGTCCTGTATCCATTTAATGATAGTAAAGCCCAATCCATATGTTACCTTCTCTAGTAGAATATCGTGAGACTTCACTGAGTGTTTTGCTAAAACTACTCACCTACCCTTTTACAAATCTTGTCTTTATTCTTCTCCTAATACAGGTAGTCCTCGACTTATATTTAATGAAAGTTACAACAGCACTGAAAAAAGTGACTTATGACAGTTTTTCATACTTGAGCATCCCCATGATCATGTGATCAAAATTGAGACGCTTGGCGATTGACTCATATTTATGATGGTTGCAGTGCCCTGGTGTGATGATCACCTTTTTGTAACCTGACAAACAAAGTCAATGGGGAAGCAAGAGTAACTTAACATCCATATTACTAACTTAACAACTGCAATGATTCACTTAACTGTTGCTAGAAAGATAATAAAATGCGGCAAAGCTCACTTAATTGTCTTTCTTAGCAATGGAAATGTTGGGCTCAATTGTGGTCATAAGTCAAAGGCTATCTGTCAAATGTATTCCTTCTAAAAACTCTGGTATCAGAGATAAGTTTAGAAGACTTTCTTTTTTAGGAATAGCCCAATATCTTAGATTCTATCCAGTATAAGTGTATATAATGTGATATTATCCATATCAGCTGCATTATGTACTAAACACAATTCCATAATTTCTTTTTCTAGTGTTTTTTTACCTTTGGGTTCTGATTTTTATCTTTTAGCTCTATAATCTATTTTGATCATTTTTTAATTTTAGAAAAACATGTAGTCTATTAATGTTAGGTATATAGCTGATCAGAAAAAAATCATAAGTTTACAATTAACCATAATTACATTTACATTAACCATAATTATACATGCCTGATATAACATTCATCCACTTATATACACATAAATGCTAATTACATGGGTGAATATTTTCTATTATATCTAATATTAGCAATTTATGAGTTTGTATTAGAATTATAGGAAAAATTAATCTGGGAACAATGGCCAGGCCAATCTAATTTCCTTTTTGGTACACCATAAACTCTATTATTTACAAGACAACCATCTGCTCTGTTGCACTGTATGACACTGAATGCTGGGCAGCAACAACAGGGATTGAAAGCTATCTCCATGCCATTGAAATGCAAATGCTCCGTTGAATATCAGGCATCTCTCTTCTTGACCACATCACATATGACAGCATTCAACAACATTTTGGTGTGGCACCAATTATAGAGAAGATAAGAAAAGGCCAGCTTCGCTGGTATGGACATGTCCTGAGAGCAGCACCTTCCACCATTGCGAAGACTGCTTACCAACTAGAAGTCAATGACCGGCAACCTTGTGGGCATCCAAAACGGAGATGGCAAGGCACCATTAAGAAAGATACGCAAAAGCCCTGGAGTCACAGCTGACCGTGCAAAGTGGCGTTCAATGATCCAAAAAGCAGACCCTGCACTTGCAGGAATATGCTAGGAAGAAGATAAATTCTATTATTTATTAATCAAATTTGCTTGAAAATTTATATCTTACAAAATATTACAAGGTGAATCATTATTATTGCTTCCCACAACTTATTTAATTCTTTCTTCAGTAAATAACTTGTATAATCAAACTGTGCCAGAAAATAGTTTTAACAATTGCTCCTAAATATTTTTTTCCCCTCTAGGGCGCTAATGCCTCAGCCTTAGAGAAAGAAATTGGTCCAGAACAATTCCCAGTCAATGAGCATTATTTTGGTTTAGTAAATGTAAGTTTCATATTTTGCTTGCTTAGAAAAAGAAGTGGCATTAATAATGTAGAAGAAGAAAGTTCTTGAAAAATTGTTTGCCAGTACATTAGAGATTAATAGCTTTGAGTAAAAATAATAATAAAAGCGATTATAATGTTATTTAATTAATTTTAATTAATTCAATGTAATGAACAATGTTTAATTTATTTAATCTTGATACAGATCACAAATTATTCATAACTGTAATATGCTAATGTAGTATTTTTTAAAACAGTATAATTTCTAACAAGTCAATTGAACAATCCTTAATGAAAGCAAAAATTATAATTTTAGACAAATTGTCTACCTATTTCAGAAACATATTAGGTATATTTTGGTTTTTGTTCATGTACAAAACATTAGTATATTATGGTATAATATTATACCAGCCAGCACATGCTGGATATCAAGAATTTTAAGAAAATTTTTTGTTTTTATGCTGGATTTTTTGGAATTACTTGGCAAATCAATTGTAGAAATGTAAGAGTATTATATAAAATACAAATCAATGTAAGCCAGGTGGCAGTAAACAAATACTTGTTTGCTGACCATTATATTTATCCCTAGTTCATGTATTAGGAATCTTCAGAATCCAAAAATCATTAATATGCTTTAGCAAATTTCTTTCTGCATTCCAGTTGCTTATTCAGTCTAACTTAATTGACAATTTGTTTTCTAGTTTGGAAATACATGCTACTGTAATTCAGTTCTTCAGGCACTTTATTTTTGTCGACCATTTCGAGAGAAAGTCTTGGCATACAAGAGTCAGCCCAGAAAAAAAGAGAGTCTTCTCACCTGCTTGGCTGATCTCTTCCACAGTATAGCCACCCAAAAGAAGAAAGTTGGAGTGATACCTCCTAAAAAGTTCATAACAAGACTACGAAAAGAGAATGGTAAAGTTTTATTTTGTTGTTGTGAAGACTTTGCCTTTAACTAATTTAATCATAAAATGGGCATTTTATCTCCATTATTCATTGCTTTGTTCTCAGTATTCTTACTTGGATCGATCTTCAAAATCCAAACCTTTAAAATTTTGTCATAAAAGTCCTATTCTTTCTAAGTCCAGAGTCAATGTTCCTTACAACACATTTATTTTAAACAAATATGATAGCGCTTGATAGCATCTGATTGAAGAAAGATTAAAATTGCCTGAAGACACAATTTCAGTAAAATAGCAGCCAATGAAACCTAATACTACAAAATAATTGAGCACAGCTCAATATAATAAAAACATTCTGGTAAACAAAACCAGTCTTAACTTGGTGTCTAAATGGTAACACAGAAGATGACGTTGAAAATCCCTAAGGTAGACAAAGTTGTTATGATTTACTGTAAACACCAGTGTTTTGAATAGAGTTTAGAAATGGATTTGTAGATACTGAAGATTTTTCCTTTTCTTAAAATGCGATCACAATAGGCATCTGAATAACTTTTTGAAAATAAGAGCTCACAGTTATAGGTTGCTCTCTTTCCCTTGCTCAAGAATGCACAGCTAGCACTAGGTACTCTTATCCAATACAAATGAAAACCTATCATCCACAACAATGGGACAATTCATTCGAAGTACTTCTGTTGTCTATTAATTCCAGGCGCCTATTCAGTTTATTCTAACTGAAATGAAGGTGAAGTGAAACTCTGTGTTTTTAGCTTGTCGATCTCCAGATGTCCTTTCCCTCAGCTTCACACACATATTATTAAGCAGGAGGGAGAAAATGAAACGATATGTTGCCAATAACAGAAGTAGAAATTCTCTGACTTCTAAAAATACAACTAGAATTAAACATTTGTTAAACTGATTCAGAAAGATCCCATGCTTATTTCTTTTATACATTTGCAACTTTCTCCTTTAGTGAAATTCTTCAGTTCTGTTGGATGCAAACTTTTTTTACAAGAGTCTCTGGTTTATTGTTGCTCCTCACATACAACTGCATTGTGAATATGTTTTTGCAGTGGCATAGGGACTCATGACTATTTCATTTGAACAAATCATTTATATCTGGGGTACATCTTCTGTTTATTCCTAAAGGATACCATTTTAGTAATTTGATTAAATGTCCACACATAGGTGAATTACAGATGTAATTATTAAGCAGTTGTGAGGAGCAAAACATTAGGCAATTACTGAAAAAAACAGTTTGAAAGAGCCAGAGAATGCTACCACAAGCAGAAGATGTGTTTTCATTTTGGATTTTTAGTTTCATTTTAGCATTTTATTATGGATTCAGATGAGTGCTATTTCAGTCTATGAATTAAAATGAATAGTGCTTATGAAAGATAAAGTAATAGTCATTTTTTGTTTAAGCATTTTCCCCTTAACTATATGATTAAATGCAAGACACACAGTAGAACATTTCCAGGTCTTCACTTTCATGGGATCAGTGTTTCATTGGTAGCCATGCTGTATGTTCAATACCCCTTCGGAAAAAAAATGTAAAACTATCAAATTGCAGGCTATTCTCATAGGCATTGGGGCCTGTATATTGCTTTGGATTGGTTTCTAGAAAGATCCTTTGAGCACTCAGTCCATGAAAGCACCTATCTATAGTTCTTTAAAGCAGCCACATCTTTTCCCAGCATCATATTAAATATTAGATCATATCTACTATTGGGTGGAAGCAGGGTTGTGTACTGCAGAGATCTTTTTCTGTTCTGAGATACCTGAAAAATATCTGTCTTCTTCAGTATGCTTCTAGAAAGACGCCAGTAATAAAAAGGAACACCCCTCTCTCATTTTTGAAAGTTTAAGTATATATAGAACCAAGTTCCAATAACACACCTGAAATAATATAAAGTATTTGAGTCCAGAATATATGTTCCATCCTGTTACAGTTGGTTTAAGGATGTTTTGGATCACACTAAACGTATGAAGTAAAGTTGGGAGACTGATGTTGGAATGTTGAACAAAATTCATCCTCAATCTCTACTTTATACGAGAGTTCTACGGTATAGAAAGTTGGTTAGGCAGGATGTGCGTAATACCTTTCTGACATACTTTGTTCCCAACAATTGCTTTTAAAATGTGTTTACAGTATGTATCCAAGAAGTAGATTAAACATATCATTTTTTTTGTAGAGCTGTTTGACAATTATATGCAGCAAGATGCACATGAATTTTTGAACTATTTGCTGAACACAGTGGCAGATATTTTGCAAGAGGAAAAAAAACAGGAGAAACAGAATGGTCGTCTACCTAATGGCAGCATCGACAGCGAAAACAATAATTCTCCAGATCCAACATGGGTTCATGAAATCTTCCAGGGAACATTAACCAATGAAACAAGGTGTCTCACCTGTGAAACTGTAAGCATCTTCTACAAATCTGTCTTAATTTTCAATATTTATCCAATTTTGAAGCTGGCCGTCTTCATTGCAGAGGGATTCTGGGTGATGTACAAAGAAAATAGTAAAACATAAAAACAATATATAAATTTAAAAAGAGCCAAGGATAATTAACATTTGATGTTAAAAATTAATTAAAAGGGGGAGAGGGCTTTCAGGATGCTAACCGGCCCCATGGTTATGTATTCCTCTGTGCGCCCAAAGCAAGGCCTCAGAGCCATGTTTTCACAACCTTCCAGAAGGCCAAGAAAGAGGAGGCCCACCTGACCTCTGAGCAGGGATAATGTTCCAGTTTAACAGGAGACAAGTCTCTCTTCCTGGATCCTGCCAGTCAGAATTCTTTGGCTGACAGAGTCCACAACATACCTTCCCTGCCTGATCGGATAATATATAAAAACAAATTGTTTTTATTGTTTTTGGCAGTGGATCAAAAACTGAGTATAAAATATTGATATGAATTTGAGTTGTGTGTGATTTCAATAAACTTCTTCATAGTCTGACTTGATAGAATTGAACAATAGGTGTTTATTGGTGCGCAATAACTTTTTTATAGTAACTAAATGTTTAATATAAAAAAAGTTACATAACAGATGGCATTAAAAAAATGAATATGGAAATATTGCTTATGAGAAAAATTCTTTTGTTCTCTGTTTTTGATACTTATTGCACCTCCCGAGATACCACTATTGCCAAGAGAAGTGAATCAGATTCTTTCAGTGTGAAAGGAGAAATCAAGAGAAGATCCCTGAAATTATGTAGCATTTACTGTGCCTTTAATAGTGGAATATTAACAAATAGAGAGATGAAAATAATAACATTTTTCTCTAAGAAGAGTGAATTTTGTGAAAAGTTTAGTTACCATTATTAATTACCATTATTGCTTTATATTGCTAGTTCATCTATTTTTAGTTTAAGGTCTTTTGTAAATGTACATAAATGGATAATTATACCATTTATTTTTAACATGCAGATAAGCAGCAAAGATGAAGATTTTTTAGATCTTTCTGTTGATGTGGAACAAAACACTTCAATCACACATTGTTTAAGGTATAAGCAATAACTTATTCTTGATTCTGTTCTCATAAGCATATAAATTTATTTGAGATAAAGTAAGTAAAATTGTTTATTAGACCAGTTTTAGATTAATAGACTTCATAACACTTTTTATATTCTTCCTTAATTGAACTTGAACTGTTACCTACTTAGAGCATAGTGCTTCAAATATGCAATATACAGTTCAGTATAAAAAATATTTCAGTGAGATAATTCATAGTTGTTGGACTTTCAATATAATTTATTAAAAAATTGAATGTTCTTTTTATTCACGTTTTAGGGGTTTCAGCAATACAGAAACCCTGTGCAGTGAATATAAATATTACTGTGAAGAATGTCGCAGTAAACAGGAAGCACACAAAAGGTACCATATGCATTTATATTGTTAGCAATAAACTGCATATTTTGAGTTTTTGCATTATGTAATTGTGTAAACTTTCAGCAAATGGTAATATTGAGATAAATTGATAACATGGTTCTATTGATTTTTTTTATGACTTTGTAGACAGATAGCAAAATAGACTTTGAAATCTAATTAAATATGATCAGTTTAATTTTGTTTCAGAATGAAAGTAAAAAAGCTGCCTATGATTCTTGCTCTCCATCTGAAAAGATTTAAATATATGGACCAGCTACATCGATATACAAAACTTTCCTATAGGGTAGTATTTCCTTTAGAACTTCGGCTGTTTAATACATCTGGTGATGCCACAAATCCTGACAGAATGTATGATCTTGTGGCAGTGGTAGTTCACTGTGGAAGGTAATAAAATATATTACGATCTGTTTTTTTTGTTGACTTATTGGAAAATAGTGTTATGTATATATGCTAAAAGTCCTAAACTTTGAAATTACATATTACATATGGGAAATGAGGAAATTTAGTACATATGTGAAATGAGGAAATCCATCTATGTAACTCTATCCTTTTAACTCATGCCTTATTCTTATCTGAGTGATACAGATTTATTCACCATGTGAGCTGAGTAATATGGAATGCCAATGTATTACATAGATGGTTGCCTATGACATAACAACTACATCTCCCCTCCCCATCTCTGCCCTTTTGGCTGTCCCGCTCTGTGCTGCCTCCAGTGCCCTATGTTCTCTGCCCTCACTGTCCTGCATTCACTACCCTGGATTACAGTACTTCCATCACCCTCATCGCTCTTTGGTTCTCCCTGCACCCCCATCATCCTGCATTCTGCCACCTCATACCCTGCTGTGCCTTGCCACTTTGTGACTCTGTGCAACACACTCCCCCTGCTGCCCACCTCACCCTGTACCTGTGGCCTCTCCTGCCTCCAGCTGACCTTCATTGTGTTCTTCTTCCTATTGCTAATGAGATGCATTCAGCCTGGTCCATCATGAGCAAAGCAGTTCCGTAAGATCTTCCTGAAGCCTTGCATGGCCTGCAGCCACCTCGCAAAAAGCCAGGCCTGGTGCAACTCAGCAACTGGAGGAAAGAGAAAGTGACGGTCAAGTGGAGGTGGTAGAGTACAGGATGGCCCAGAGAATGGACATGGGAAGGGGGATAGATAGGTAGAGGAAATTAAAACGGAGGGCAAGAGAAACATGAGCTTTTCACCTAATGTATAATCCTGGCCTAATAAGGACTGAAACTGCACTAAATGTTACTTTAAACAGCCTTATAACGTCTTTAACATATGAATGCAATTGCAGAACAAACATATCTTTCATTTTTTTAATAATCTCATAAATATTAGTAGATAATTTTAATTCTCTATTTAACTTCAAGGGCTTTTATGAGTGGTCCTTTTAATTATCTTCATTTGAGTATTACTTTTTGTCTGAAAGTTGCATTTTAAAAGATACTAACTCTCATTGTTTGGATGTATAATTTTATATACTTTCCGCAGCAAGAAAATTATTTGTTGTTACTTCTTGATTTATTCATTAAATTTTTATTCCGACCATCTAACGCAGGGATAGGGAACCTTGGCTCTTTCATGACTCATGGACTTCAACTCCCAGAATTCCTGAGCCAGCCATTTTAAGC
>JAEANM010013282.1:0-14461 GCA_017656035.1 Myanophis thanlyinensis | reverse complement strand
GGGTCCCCAGGTTGTCTGAAATAGTCGCTGGGGCCAGAGACGGCGTTTGCAGCTTCCTCGTGTGTCATCCAAAATGGTGGCTACCACTGCCCATTTTCAAAATGGCGGCTGCGATGTCACTTGCCCACAAGGGCTTCCGGTGACAAGACTGTTATTTTTTCTGCGAGCCAGATGAAATTCTTAAAAGAGCCACACCTGGCTCGCGAGCCATACGTTCCCGACCCCTGTCCTAGAATCTTAATCAAGGACTGTTTTAAATCTTTTTGAATATCAGATTTCCTGAAGATAGTGGAAGTATTCTGTTCTTAAGATGGGCAAATAAACTAGATTTTTTTTTCTTAATGTTACTTTAATCATGGCGAAACCGTTTTCTCTTGCTATCCCAGAAGCTACTAACAAGTTTGTGTTAGATGTATCAACAGGAATTGTAGTAGTGACTGAGATATTGAGACTCTACTTCCAAAATCATTGTACTTTGAAGTGAATAGATATTGTGACCATTGAAAGTCACATTATTTATCACAATATCCATCCACTTCAGAGCACAATTGTTGAGAGTTGTGAGAAATTATCTGGCTGACTTGCATCTCTTTTAATTATGTTGCCTTGTAAGATGTCATCCTCCAGGTGTCGTAACATAGAGTTTCTGTAGACTCTTTAGCACCTTCCATGTTCCTACTGTAGGTCCCATATCATACTTCCTGGAGTATCAGTTGCTTTTATGTCTGACAAAGATTTCATTTAAATCTTTATGCCTGCTGATAGCATTGGTGCTGCACAATAGTTCTACACTGCAACCAGTCGAGCTTGGTAATAACTGTAAAATATAATTGGCCACTATATAATATATAGTGCATATATAATATGTCATCTGGTGGGAAATTGGTGTAACAAGAGTACCTATCCATAATATGCAGATTTTCCTACTTAGAAGATTTATCTATACTCACCTTAAAACCTATTCTGATTTGCAGTCTTTTCAGCTGAAACTACTTCATAAAGAATTACTTGCCATAGCTAGGAATATCAATGAATCAGCACCTATCTAAGTGGGTAAAATATGTTTTGTGTTTAAAAACCATAATAATAACTTGCTAGCACTACGATGGGCCTTGAAATGGTGCCAAAATATATGTATTTTGCTAACATAGTTTTCTTCTGGTACATTGTTAGAAATAGTAACAAATTTTTCAATAATGCATAAGAGTTCACTTATCTCATAGAATCTGAATATAAACATAATATTCAGAGAGTATTAGATATAATATTTTGAAGTGAAAACTATGAGCTAAAATCTAGTAGCTATGTTGTCTAACAATATACTTTGCTGCTTTCCTTTTCTCCTTGCAGTGTGTGGCTTTTATCATTTTGATAATACCATATTAATATTGATTTCCAAAATGCCCTATATTTAAACCATTTTAGCTTTAACTTAGAACTGGAAATGTTTCTACAGTACATTTGAATAAATGTTACCTTTTACTATTAATTTCTCTGGACTTCCTGAATCTTGATGAGTTTCTCAGTGGAGTAACTATGACATCTTTTCTAGAAAAGATAGAACTACATTTTTTTGTCAGTGGTTCAGAGGATGACATTTTCTCAGTTACTACATAGAGAACATATTTATTGGCATCAACTTTGTTACTTAATGGATGCTTGTGTAATATATTCAGTTTCCTCTTTTGTCTTTATAGAGCTTCACTTAGAAAGTGGAGAAATGTTTGCTGCTGTATTAAAAGTGACTGACAGCCCTAGTGAGATCATTGCATTGTTGCTGCTATGAGTTTCTCCGAAGAGGAGTTTTGTTCTGTTCTGCTCTATAATGTGTCCTATTCAATGCAAAGTGGGCTATGTGCTTGACCTATTATTCTTGGCTTCCCTTTTTCCTTTTGGGCTGAGTGAACAGTAGAACTGGCAGTATAGAAACAAACAAAGAAACTAATTGTTGCAAAACCATCTATAACTCAACTTTAGCGTACGAGTTCTGAGGCAAACTTCCTGTCTGGTGGCTGGTTCTCTCATCTCATTGGCACCAGCATATGAAAGAATTGATAATTCAGCTAGTTTCCAATGTCAGCTTCACACTTCCATCAGACCATTGAGAGAAGAAGTACTACTTGACTGGCTCTGCTTCATTTTACAGGGGACCTGTGATAAAATTATTTTTTCAGAAGAAATCATGTTATAAAAAATATGCAAAGGCTTTTGATATGTCCTGTTAGTGTTAAATAATGCTAGTTTGAGTTTCTCACTGAGTCTGGACATACTTTTAATTGAAGATTTTTTGCATGAACTACAGGAATTAGAATGCTTTCAAACTAAATTAAACCAAATATCTGGTTGGTATTTAGTGTGTTGAAACAAATACTAAGTACTGTATCACTGAATGAAAAAGCGTTTAATGGTAGGTTAATTTTTCTCTGCTGATTTTTTAGGACCTAATTTTTCCATGATATCTGTGAAAACACGTGTTTAATTTCTATGCATCCAAAAGCATAGCATTAGAAGACTTTGATAGAAATTCTGCCTCTAAAATACTGTATTTGTCTAAAGTGGTAGCTTTTACTAGTTAACTCAGGGTTTTTTTCCCCAAGTGTTTCATTTTTAATGTCTGTTGCACTAAACTAACAGAAAAATAGTATGTGTACAATAGTATTAATTAACGAGTATAATAGATGCAGGAAAATGGGCATGCAAAATTGTCGTAAATAATTCCAAGAAAAAAGTGATGCTCAGATGTTTTCCTTAACCATTTGTTGGGTGAAAAATCTAATCCAAATGTCTCTTCATTAAGAATGTTAAGTTGATGTTTTTACTTTTTTTTTAATGCTCTCATTGCAATCTATGTTTCATTTTTACCTTTTTCTTTAAACCATTGAGTGTTTGAAGTATCGGAAAGTCTGCTAGAGGTTTAAGGGTATGAAGTTACAAATGAAACTGTAAATTAATCTCTTCCAATGGATACTCCTTGATTGTTCAGGGGAAAATATTTAACTAAATAAATGCTGTTATTGCCAAACTTTAACAAACAAGCATATCTTCTTGTTTCTGGGCTTGTGGGCATGAACCTTGGACAACACTGGTCCAAAGATGCCCTTTTAGCAGCCTGCCCTTTGATGAGGTAGCAACCTCTCTAACAATGGAAACAATTCTGTGACATCTAGGATGAGAGCCAACGTTGTCTTTCAAGCAGAAGGGATTCTCACACACAAATAGGCTGTTTTTTTAATCTAATTGAATAAAGCATGTGGTAGAATGCAAAATCTTTGCTTATTTGTAATCCCTGCCGTGTTAAAACTCTTGCTACATGTAATTTCTTTCCTTCAGAACACTTTACTCTCCAAAGAAACAGGAAAGCCAACTTCTTACAGCTTGTATTATTTCCCTCACAGCTTCCTTTGTTAAAAACATACATTTAAAAATGCAGAAATGTTGTGTTAGATTCTAAAGGTGTGCTTTGGGTAATCGTGCATGGTTGTCCTTCCATTATCTGGATGATTTGGCTGATGCAGTACCAGGAAAGAAAACCAAGTGTTTTATCTAAAAATCTTTATTCGGGAATGACTCCGGTTTATTTCCATCCATAGGCTTTTAATATTGTACTGTTTGATTATTCTATGTCTGTAAACCAAGGTGCAAATGCAGATTTTGATTCCTATTTAACGGCCATGTTTCTCAATAGTCTTTTGCATCCATTTCTTCAGACGGAACAGATGGGTGTAGAATCCATACTTGCCATCACGATCACAACCTTCTCCCCAGGAGACAATACCTACTTGATACCACCGTTCTTCTGTTGGATGCTGGTAGGGAGGAAAGAAGTGCCACAGTATCAAAAGGGGTGTGTGTGTGTCAGCAAATTGCAAATAGTATATGTAGGTCACTTAAAGAAACATGAACGGTACCAGTAGAAGGATTGTATAATCAACAAGACTAAGCAAGAAAGGGGTAGCCCATGAACATTTCTGAGTCTAATTTTTGAAAAGGGTTGGGATAGGGAAAATATGCAACAACAGAATAAATTAAGGTTTATGTCAAGACAGGCACTTCAGAATTTGGCTGTGTTAATGAGCAGGTCCTCTCTTTTTCTCAGGTTAAGAAGATCCAGCAGCCCTGGTTGGTGATTGCTTTTACTGATTGCTTTTTACTTCTAAACTGAGATTGAGGCAGTTGCTTTTTAAAAAAAGCTGTGTCTGAAACTGACTGTTCTGATCTTGAGCTCAAAGTTAGCACTGCTATAATTCAAGGGCTATATCTGCTGTGTGTATCTACTTGTACCACACACTCACAGATGCCACAATGTTGAGGGATAGCCACCCTTTCTTCACCTAATTTGTAGCTATTCCTTTCTAAATTCCTGCTTTCCTGCTCTTAATGATATGTTTAATTAACTGTGATGCTCTTAAAGTGAAGAAGATGCAGTCCCTTAAGAATGTTGCTGAAAAGAAGAAATGATTGATGGCATTAGCAAGGGAAAATTGCACTCTGGTCCTTGCTGCAGATTGAGTTACACCAGAAGTTTGCCCGTTTATGTTTTGAAGTCACACTTAGAAACTTACCTTCATGACAAAAGGGCCCCCACTGTCACCCTCACAAGCATCTCCTCTCTTGCTTTCTTCAGGACTATAACCTAAAAAAAAAAAGAAAATAGTAAAACGGCTACACTTTCCAACATGTTTTCCCCCCATAGCTTTTAATGTACTTCTCAAGCTAATAAGTTTGATACTTATGAAACAGTGTGATGTGCATCACTTGCTGCAATGTCTTACTTAAATTTATAAACCTAAGTTTACTTGTTTAATTGGAATTATTTTCAGCTGGATTCACTCTAGATTGCTCCGAAGGCTAGTTACAAGTTTTCTTGTTCTGTATGAACACAGACAATGCCTTTGATTTGCTGGTTGGTATGCAAAATGCTATATTTAATATCAGTTCTTTTATTTATTTTATTTTATTCCCAGGCAAAGTTCTATACATTTTAGCTAAAAAAACATTTGACTTAAGATTTTGAAAATGGTTTCTTTCAATTCACCATAATCTTTTGAGGGCTTTGTAAAATGATGAGTTAATGAATCAAAGTTATAAAAAGCTCTTCTAAAAGAGAAATGGATGGTCTCTATATATGATAAAATAATATGGCACAAAATTGATGTTTTGTTTGAGGTGAGATGCTCCATAGATATTTTTCTATTATAAACTTCAGCTCATTATGATATACCTTGTTTAAACCAGGAATGAATTGTTAGAGAAACTGCATTTCAAACTGTATGCATTAAATAAAATAAAATATACCACTAAGCATAGCACTTCCCAGAGAGAGCTCGGGTATAAATCTACTAATTAAATTTGCTTGTTGCACACTTACACATATTACTCTTCTACAACCTGGTCCTATCCAGTGACTTGGAATTTTAAGTGGTAGAGCTGTTGACTGGAGAATTAATAGAGTTGATGTTCATTACATCTGGAGTAGACTAGTCTGAGAACAACTACATTTGAACACAATGTAAAAGGAGGTTGCATAATCGACTTCGCATTAGAGGGATTTGTTTCATAGTTGCCTATTTTTCACATTTCACTAAACAAGTAATCATAGTTTGAATAGCAATTAGCTTGATTCACAGAATGTTCTAAGCCATCATTATGGTTTAGAAATAAAAAAAAGCTGATGAGGCTTTACTGAAACATGGCTTAAAGTAATAGATAAACCTGGCCAATGTGTGGCAAAAGGCTATGTGGTATAATGCCCACAGTGTGGACTCTGGAGATCAGAATCAAGCCCACCCTCACTCAGCCATGCGGTTAATCTTGTTCAGCCCAACCTACCTAATAGTTATAGAAGTAAAATGGAGACTTTCCATTTAAACTGCTTGAGTTCTTGAAGGAAACAGATAGAAATATAAGAAAATAACTATCACCTACATTAGAAACAATTTTTTCATCCTCATTTAAGTTTCATTTAGGATATATCCAAGGCAGTTTAAATTAGGGTATGGTTCTACATTGATATGTGCCATTTTTAGAGATAATGGAGAAAGATGTGAGAGATTCTATGTGGTACAGTGTTGTAATTTGGGAGTTGTAGCAGCAGGTGAATTAGAAGGATTCTTTTGCCTGTCCACTCAATGATGTCAATTACTGATGTATTTATATTTGGGGAAAGATACCCACTTACTCTGTTTTCTCATTGGAGAGCAAAGGAATGGAGGCAGAAGTAACAGAATGAGAGTTAATAGTCTTCACTCCCATACAATGCAAATAACTTTCCTTCATCCTATTGGCCAACTGCTCTTCCTTGCATGGTGGACGTTGGGCCTTGAAAGCTGTTATTTGAATTGATCAGTACCCATCTGCAAAGAATCATGTCTACTTCTGCCTCAACATCAAGGAACTAGGAAAACTCACCTGCACAGAACATGTTGTCTGTGATTTTAATGGTAGTGGATGCCTTACAGACGTCCTGGCTCACAATGGGGAGATTCACTTGCTGCAGCACGCTGGGCAATTGTCGTGACCCTGCACCCCAGGTGTCAAACAGATTGCCCCAACCAGTAACACGGCCTTTATATCCTGTTAGTAATAGGCTACAGAACAAAAATAAGAGTTGATTAACAAGATTTTGGAGATCCTAGAGTGAGATAGATTAATATAGGTAATAGAGATATGGTATAGCAATAGCACTTAGACTTACATACCGCTTCACAGTGCTTTTACAGCCGTCTCTAAGCAGTTTACAGAGTCAGCATTTTGCCTCCAATAATCTGGGTCCATTTTATCGACGGAAGGCTGAGTCAACCTTGAACCTGGTGAGATTTGAACTGCCAAATTGCAGGCTGTTGACAGCAGAAGTATCCTGCAGTATTCCATTCTAACCACTGCGCCACTATGGCTCTAACATTAAAACAGGTCATTTGTATTTGACCAATCTAGGCAGTATGATGACCTTCCTCTGGCTCTCCCCCACCACTGAATTGTTTGGCAGAGATCAAGTTATGACAGGACGGACAAAACAAGTCAACCCTCACTAAGACCTGGTGAAGAGATTGCTGAAGAAACCACAAGAAGAAAAGGGAGGATTCAGTAAAAATAAACAATTTTTGAGCACAAATGCTGCTCAAATCTTGAACTCTCCTAGGCAAGTTCTTTTTTTTTCTGAAAATAGAAAAATGACTTTTCTTAAAATGAGAAAATGGAGTTTTTAACAATTCTTACATTACACTTCCATATGCTGTCCTATAGCTTAACTCCTTCCTCAATATTTCTGATACTGGATTCCTTCCTCTCTATATTTCTTGGTTCTTTTCAACAGAACAAGTGAACTCTCCAGTTTCTTTGGCGTGGAGTTTTTCTCTTGCAAGCTTTCTGTAGCTAAAGACTTTCAGTTAAGATAGTTGAGCTCCTTCATTGTGGTCTTCAGCCACATCTGAGTTAGATGCTGGGAAGTCTGGCATAGCTCAGTCATCAAGCTTTTTTATTGGTCAAAAAAGTCAAGATGGTGTCCATTATAATTGTACCATTTAGTTTGCCATCATGCTTTTTTATCTTGACCTGCAGATGCCCAGGGCAAAGTTCAAATTCATACTGTGCCAATGGATAAAGAAGATGGAATCTAGATATCAGAGAATGCTTCAATCCACAAAGTTGTGCAGAGTTGATTACCAAATACGTATGGCATGCTGTAAACATCTTGCAAAAAATGTATCTCTGATTTCCTCCAGTCAACATAATGAGCTAACACAAATCAGATAATTAGAAGTATCACATTGTTGGACAGTAGCCTAACACATCTAATGATGCAAGTAGGACCAATAATTCTTTGGCATCATGGCTAGTTGTATTCCAAAGAGGCATGAAACCATACTGAAGATTTTGCATTTGACAGTGATGATCTTTTTCAGACAAAGGACACTGAGGAGTTCAAACAGATGCAAAAGCTCTGCATTGCTTCTTAAGGATGCTACCACTAATTACCATCATTTCTTATCACCTTTCCTTGAACATGATCTTGGTGCCAAAGGGATAATACTTCCTACAGAGTTCTATCTTTCTGTCCCACAGAGGACTGAAGACTTCTTAGATCTTGGTCCCAGCAATTCTAATGCAGCTAATCTAGGGATGCCTCTTGTTTCTTCAAAGCTATTGGATGTGACTACTTATTTTCTCATTTTTGTTACCCTAAAAAAGTAACTACAGACTGATAAGGGTATCCTTGGTGTTCTCTGAGCTTGGTTGTTTTCTTGCAGATCTTTCATTACCCAACTAGGCTAACCTAGATAGTACTGAAGAAATTACCTAGTTGGTAATGAAACGAAATGAGGCAAAGGCGCTGAGGACACTGTGGTGAAGGTCCACTGGAGGCAGCAGCGCCAGGAGCAGCCTTGGGTAACCAGGCCTGAGGCAGCAGCACCAGAAGTGGCCTCAATTGACCAGGCCCACCAGAGGCAGCAGCGCCAGGAGTGGATCCACAGCGACACGCTTGAGAAAACAACCTCTCTAAACGGTGAGGACTGCTGTGAGTAGCTGTGGGGACAACAGACAGACATCCCATCCCCCTTGCTCTCCTAAATTTAAACTGTAAACCTTAATGTAAATTTAAAGTGTAAATTTAATGTAAATTAAAGTGTAAATTTAAAGTGTAAATTCTCCTAAATTCCATTTGTAAATTGTAACTTAACTTTAAGACCACAAGCAGTTACACAAAGCATTTCACTACAATATTGGACTATATATGATTATGTATGTGATAAAAAATCTGAACTGAATCTGAATCATCTCAGTGTACCAAAAACTCTACAGTTCAATACTGAACTACAAATTATTATTAGTAGCTAGGGAACTAGATTTCTTATTATTTACTTGAATATCATATAGTGTTAAGCCCACACTTATTGCCACTTTTTGAAGAGAAAGCGCTAGGTTTCTCAAATCTTACCATCAAATATTTTTTACTTTTAGCTTTTTACCATCCCAAAGTGGGATGGGAGCATTCATGTTGCGGACTGTAAGAGTTGAAGTTATTGAACGCACCATGGTCCTTTGACATCCGCTGAATTCCTACTTCTAAATTGGCTAGCTTCCCTGAATGTAATATATTCGTGCATAGCTATTCAGCCCCATCATTACCGCTTCCTTTAATGCATATGATAACAAAGTCTTTACAATTGTATGTCCTCTCACTTTTAAACACCTCCACGCATTGGCTCTTTATGGTGTACCCACATTTAGTTCAGCCTTTGTTGCATGCTTCAGAATCACAAATTGCTCATCCAGTTTATAAGCACTACTGTGCTTATGATTTTTTTAGGCGCAACATGCTTATAAGCACTACTGTGAATATCTGCAAAGATTAAATGTTCCTTCCCAGAGATGGAAGAATACCGCAATCCTACTTGTGAGAGTGTGAAAAGATTAGAACAGACTCTGTCGCCTGTACAAAGATTAAAGTGCTGGACAGTGGCTTTGTTTGGCAGCAAGACATCGGGGAAAAACTCATAAGACATTCCAGTGTCAATAATTGAGATAAGGAATAAGAAGGCATATAAGTGTCAAAAGGAAAGTGAGAGAAAGTGATTTGAAAGGGAGAAAAATTAAACAAGACTTGATTTCTTATACATAGAAAAAAACTGATTTTGTAAATAATGCATATGAACCATAGAATCATAAGAGTAGAAGGGACTTTGGAGGTCTTCCAATCCAATATATTTACTTGTATTTAATATTAGATCATACATACATGTACCTCATTAGTATAGGTGTATTAAAAAATCCATTGTTTAATTAGTGGCTGGGTGTGTATATCAATTCTCTGCCTCCCTCCTTTGCATTGTGAGATTGTGTCACTCATATATGGCAGTAAAATTAATTATGCTGGCAAAACTTCCCCCCCCCTAACATTGGATTGATCTTCACTTTAAAACTAAAAGTTTTTAAAGGAACTACAAAGTCTTGTCTCCTTACCTCTGAACAACTTGCTTGGTAGGCAAACATATTGGGCGTATATAATCATTGAAAGGTACAGGCTTAGACAGACGCAATAGTGCAATATCTCGATCCAGATTTTCCATCCAGTTATATTTGGGGTGGGTGATGATTTTATCCAGGAAGACAATTTTCTCCTTGCCCTGCTCATATCTGAAAAAGTTCCAGAGATGAGAAGAATGAAATTTTGAAATCCTAATCTCAAGACACTTTTAACCTTTCTACATTTTTAACCTTTCATTATAGTATGAACATCAAATAGTTTAATTGACTTCCCATCCCCTTCCTCTTGTATTAGTCCTGAAATATTACTGTTATCATTATTGAATGTTTATCCAGATAAAGTTATAGCTTACTATCATTAAAAATTAAATGATGGAAACAGAGATTCAACTGGTCTTAACAGCTATATCAAAATTGTCAAGCAAAATTTTTATTCACCAACACATGGGTTAGAAACTGAGAACAGTCAAGAAATACTGTATGTGTCCATTACAGTTAATTGTTAACTGATAGTTTCATAATATAGGACCATTCTCAATAAAAACATTTGTAAGAAGAATGATTGTAAGAAAGGCTCATTTCTTTCACTCTTGCAACACAAGGTTAGATATCCTACAACTAGGTGTTGGCATCAAAGGAGACTTCAGTTTTTGAGCAAGATGGAGGTCTGCAATATCAGAGAAACATATCTATGCAAGCCAAAGGGATTCATCTCTTCTTTAAAGCAAGAATGTTGTGTCTTCACCTACTCTCAACTCAAATATCTTAAGCTTAACTATTTTAAGTCCACAAGACAGTCACTTCTATCTAGAAAAATCTCTACTAAAATAAACCCTGCATCCTGGAACTTATAATTGCCTGCAGATGTGAACTAAATGGAACTCAGTAAGTATCAGTAAGAGGAGCAGGGTCTAGGAGTCCCAGAATTACTGGGAGTTGGGTGGCATATAAAAGTCAATTATTATTATAGTCGGTCATGTGGTCAACTAGATGTTTAAACTGGATTTGGCATCTTTATCTACCAGTTGGCTACCCAAGTCCTTCCTAAGGACCTGGTAGCTATAGAGAAATTTTGTTACTTGATTGTGTTAATATTGTTGCAGAATGTAACCTGTTTCAAGTATAATGGAACCTCTGGTCACAAACGTCTCTTACTATGACCAAATCGGGTGCCAACCAAAAATTTTGCAAACTGTTTGCATCTGGTCATTAACAAAAACTCGGTTGGCGATCAAACACGGCGTGGCTGATTTCTCCTTCCGTGCTGATTTTGCCTTCCGCACTGATTTTTTTTGTGCGTGCATGTGCAGTCAGTCTCACTTGCGGTCATGACCAAACTGGGTGCTGACCGAAGTTCTGAAATGAATTATAGTCATGACTGGAGATTCTGCTGTAAAGCTCTTTTGAAATGGACTGATTGTGATTTTATCTATGCTGATGTTATTCAAGTGCTCCAGATATTTTGATACTGCACCCATAAATATCTATTACAACTAGTGCAATTTTTGCTTTCTTTGGCCAGAAGTCATACTTCTTTTTGCAGATCTTTGTATTTTGTGATGATATTATTATGGCTGGTGGACTGAAGCGTTTCATTCTTGCTGACAAGCCTGCTGCTCTGTCCCTGTGATTTCCATTTCTGCCCCTATTTCAAATAGGTCACCAGCTCCCAACTAGAAAAAGGGTATGATAGAAGGCTGTTATGTGGTAGAATGTAGTCTGCATTCCCAGGAGAGAGGGAGTGCATTCCAGAGGAGCAAAAACCATCAAAATTTGGATAGTTATGTAGGAGCAAGAGAATTAAGGTAGCTCCTCCCTAGTAATTCTTAGATTATATATGTTTAACAGTGCAACGGGGCAAGTAATCTGCTTTAGTTTGGCACGATTTCTGCCTATGGGGAAAAAAAATACAGGAAATTGCTTAGAAGAATCTCAGTGTGGCTTTCTTGATTTTTTGGAACCTGACAGTTATGCTCTACACTCAGTATATAATTTGACTAGCTCATAACCTTTTAAGATCTTACCGTGTCCTGCTATGTTTGCCAATCCGTACAAGGAGGTCATCGGTTGTGTAATTTTTATCCCAGGGTGGATAGAAAATGCAATGTGCAGCAGTGAGGACCCAGCGATTGCTGATGAGGCTAGCACCACATACCAGCTCTTGTGGTTTCTTCTTGAATATCATGACTTGCCTAAGGACAATAAAGTTATAAATGCAGGGGGTGGGGAAGTAACTTTTTCAAGATTGATCATTTCATCGAAACAATCTACAGTTTGTTACAATTCACTTGCATGTTATCTTTTAGTTGTATTGCTAGGCAGTTCTTCTTACTGCCCAGGGTTCCCAAAGAGGAAAGAGGCAGAAACTACCACAGTCGTACATCTTTTAGAAACTGCAGTGGCAACTCATACATCAACTGATACAGTCAGTGTCAGTAATCAGGCACACACAGGAAGGAAAAGAAGCAAACTCTCCCCATTCCATCTCATTCCCACAACCAAGACTTACCATGGAGCACTTCCCACTTCAGCATCTACCCCCTTCACAATTCGGCCTTGCAAATAGGACTCCAGTAGCTCATTTTCAGTGCTGTCAGAGATTTTCTTTGCCTCAAACAGGGGACGGATGCCACAATCTGGAAATACAGCCACATTCACATGTGATTGACAAGTTCACAAGTGGTCCTGTCTTTCATAATGTCAACATTGAAGCCATTTTGGAGCATCTTCAGGGCTGCCACAGCTACGCTGGTTGGAGCTGTGGGAACGGGAGGGGGGAATATAGATAGCTGGGGACTTGTAGCCAAAATAAAATTATTTCTCTTGGGAACCAAGGACATTCTCACCAGGTGCTAGGGAGGCATGGACTGAAGCCACCAGGAGTTGGGGCTGTGACCGGATTGGACCATGTGATGGACATGGGGGATTGGGGGAAAAGAACTTTGCCTTTTAATTTGGGTGGGGAAAACCGTGGGACCTTCAGAGTTGGGTTTTCACCAGGTGTGCCAATATGACATGCCTAATAAATCTGTACTTTGAAGAACACCTAGGCCTTAGAGGTTTGATTGCATTGAGTCTGTTACTTGGAACCCTGACACCAAATTTCTGCTAGGAGGAGATGATAACTAGCTTCTGGCATAAGAACTTTCCTGAACAGAACTGTGGGCAGAAATTTGTAGCTTCTCATCATTGGAAGGACTACTAGAAGATGAATTGGGACACAAAGTCTGGTCCTAGCTATCCCCTGCATGACTGATATTAATTTAAAATGAATGACATATGTGTATCATATTTATTATGTCTATATCCTGGGACTGTTCCATCCCTCATTTAAATTAGGGTATGCACAGAAATTGATTGGACAAGGGTATGCTCATAATAAAAAAAGTTACATTGATAAAGCTAGGTCTAAATGATCTTGAAAATAAAGTTGCTTCTCATTTTGTGGCCAGAAGGTCTGATCAGTAGAATAGAGTCTTTGGAAACAATCCACAAAATGTTAAGATTCTATCAAGATGCCTATACTGTATGTTTAAATGTAATACTTCTTGGCAAATAGGACAATATCCTCTTGATCTTGGTTAAAACTATTGGATGGAAACTAATCAAGGAGAGAAGCAACCTAGAATTAAGGAGAAATTTCCTGAAAGAACAATTAATCAGTGGAACAACTTGCCTCCAGAAGTTATGAATGATCCAATGCTCAAAGTTATTAAGAGATTGGACAACCAATTTGTCTGAAAGGGTACTGGGTTTCCTGCCTGCGCAGGGGGCTCAACTAGAAGATCTCCAAGGTCCCTTCCAGCTCTGTTATTCTGTAAAAGCTTCAAAGTTGCCCCTTCTAAATTTGCCCCCCTGAATTTCTCCAAGGTCAATTTCTTTTCTCCAAGGGTCCATTTTTTTTTTGTCTTTTAACAACCCTGTAGCAATAGCAATAGCACTTACTTATATACTGCTTCACAGTACTTTACAGCCCTCTCTCAGCGGTTTTACAGAGTCAGCATATTGCTCCCAACATTCTGGGTCCTCATTTTACTGACCTTGGAAGGATGGAAGGCTTGAGCTAGTGAGATTCGAACTGCCAAATTGCAGGCAGCCGGCAGTCAGCAGAAGTAGTCTGCAGTACTGCATTCTAACCACTGTGCCATGGGACCATGTAATCCCTTGCATTGGGGTGGATTCCAGATGACTGAATGGAGCTGAGAGTTTGCTGGCTGAATGCCCTTCCTGACGCCTATGCAGAGTTTGCATCAGACAATTACTCATTGTGCCCAAAGAGAGAAATATCTGCCGCTACCTAGGATCAAACTCATAGCCTCCTGATTGTGAAGTGAGAGCTCCACCTCCACCGCGCCACCCTCAAGGGCACATCTATACGTCCTTCTCATTTCATTTATTTATTCATTTTTCATTTATTAAATTTATATACCGCCCCCTCTCCCTAAGGACTCGGGGCGGTTCACAGCAGATAAAATAC
>JAEANM010013281.1:0-10673 GCA_017656035.1 Myanophis thanlyinensis | reverse complement strand
TGCCTTAGGCCTGAAAGTCAGGTGAATGACTTTGGACCAATGACCAGGAGACTGGGAGTTCTAGTCCTGCCTTAGGCCTGAAAGTCAGGTGAATGACTTTGGACCAATGACCAGGAGACTGGGAGTTCTAGTCCTGCCTTAGGCATGAAAGCCAGCTGGGTGACTTTGGGCCAATCACCGGGAGACTGGGAGTTCTAGTCCTGCCTTAGGCCTGAAAGCCAGCTGGTTGACTTTGGGCCAACAACCAGGAGAATGGGAGTTCTAGTGCCACCTCAGCCCAACCCACCTTACAGGGTGGTTGTTTGGGGAGAATAGGTGTAAGAAGGATTAGGTATATTTGCCATCTTAAAATTATAACGCAATAAAGGCAGGATAAAATTCTAATAAATAAATAGTTCTGGGCTCATTTACCAAGCTCCGGTGCTTGGCTGAATCAATCCTTTGCCATGTGGGTGTCAATATGTTTAGATTCATACGTGCTGAGTGACAGATGGAAGACCCTAAGTGGTTCGATCCAAGCTCTGTGTAAACTGGGTTAGTGTCCCAGCCTCCTGCGGACATAAGATGGGACCCTAAGTCTATCCCCCCACCTGGAGGCCCCTTCATTCAAGATCCAGTTGCCTAATTCTGCAATATTTGAAATTACTTTTTGAATTTGGTTCAAAAGGTGGGGAATTATGGCCCTTTCGTTTTTGCCTTGTGGACTTCCAACTCCCATGCTGGGCTCAGGAATTCTGGGAATTGAAGTCCACAAGTCACGAAGGGGCTGTATTTTCCCGCCTTTACCTTATCCCCTTCCAAGATCTGAACGACTTTTATTATTTGTTAAATTATGTTTTTAAGTTACATTTTTCTTTTGAAACTTTGAGAAGTCTTAAAAATTAAAAGACCCAAAAAGATCGTTTTATCTCCTGCTGATGAATTTTCAGGGCTGCAGCTGGTCCTCATCCTGTAACCAAAACAAGAGCCCACAATTTCTGTTGCTGGCCAAGACCGTTGTTAAGTGAATTTTGCCCCATTTTAACGACCTTTCTTGCCACAGTCATTAAGACGAATCACTATAGCTGTTAAATTACCAACACGGTTGTTAAGTGAATCTCACTTCCCCCCCCCCCCATGGACTTTGCTTGTCGGAACGTTACGAAAGGAGATCAACTGAGGCCGAGGACACTTCAACGGTCGTAAATCCATGCCAGTTGCCAAGCCTCTTGAGTTTTGCTCACGTGGCCACGCTGTAAGAGTTGTAACTTTGAACTGTCACTAAACAAAACATACGTCGAGGACTGGAAGGAGGAAGGGGTTGTTTCATTTTATTGTTTTTATATTGAGGTTATTTTCCTGTAAGGGACCTCGGAGGTCTTCTAGTCCACCCCTTTGCTCTCCAGCAGGAAACTCTATGTACCATTTCACACAAACGGTGGTTCAGTCACTGAGAGCGAGTTGCCCGGTCAAATAATACATGTCTCTCTGCTCTTTTATGGGGTGGGGGTCTCTTTCTCAACACCCCCCTTTGCGTCTGCTTTTCCAGGCGACGACTCGTGGGACCTCATCACCTGCTACTGCCAGAAGCCGTTCGCCGGGCGGCCCATGATCGAATGCAACCAGTGCGGCACCTGGATCCACCTCTCCTGCGCCAAGATCAAGAAGACCAACGTCCCCGACATTTTCTTTTGCCAGAAATGCAAAGAAAGCTCGCGGAAGCAGGCGCTCCTGGCCCCTCAGCCCCCCGCGGCGCTCAGCGCAACGGTCCCCCCGGCGTCGCGGGCGGGCGGGGGGGAGCCCTAGCACAGGAGGCGGGGGAGGGCCCCGCGGCTCTCGGTTGGGCTTTCGTCCCGCAGAGAGGGGAAACAAAAAAAAAAAACACAAGATGGTGGACGGAGAGAAGGGAGAGAGGCCTGCTCTGGATCGCGGTCCCCTTTGAGCGTCGGGGGTCCGAAGACGAGGCGCCGGGCCAGCGGAAGTGGCAACGACGGCGATGACTCCGGCGCTTATTACAATCGGCCGATCCTGGCTGGGCTGCAGTGGGGCCGTCCTGGCCTTCCAACCCCCCCTTTTCTCCTGCTCATGGGCCCTATCGGGCACTCAGAAGGTCCCGTGTCCACTCTTGGGCCCCGCCGGCCGGCCGTATAGGATGGCCCGGGGCGGAGTCGTTTTGGTTTCCTTTTGGACTCTCTTCTTCCCCTGTTTGTTGTCCTCTTCCTTCTCCTCCTTCTTTGTAAATAGAAGACAAAAAGGGGTTGTTTTGTTTTTGTTTTTGTCCTTTTTCCCTGGTTTTGTTTTTCCCCTCCCCCCTCCCTCCGGCTCAGTTTCTCGGTTGGGAACGTTTTGGAAGCCCCCGTTTGTGCTCTGGATTTTGGGACACGTCCGAACCTCGGTGGATTTCCTCCGGGGCTCCTGAGAGGCAAATAATTGGGGGAAGGAAGGCCCCAATTTTTGGGGGTTTGGGCTTCGAAGGGGGGGGCGCAGTTGGACTTTGTCCCCATTCCTATTGAGGCTTTCAAAGTGGGGGGGGGTGTATCCACATAGGGGCCCCTTTGAAGACTTGGGGACTCCAACTCGGGGGGGGGAATTCTGGGAGTTGGAGTCCGCAAGGGGCCTCCATTTGGAGACCCCCCACCCACCCCTGGTTTAAACCAATGAAGAGCAGGAGAGGAGGGGGGATTTATTTGGTCACCCCCACCCCATGTTGACCCCCTCCGGACTTTGTGAGGCTGAGCAGGTGGGGTGGGGGGAGGGTCGGAGAGAGAGAGAGAGAGGCTGGGCCAGGCCCCTCCCTCCTCCTCTCACCCCTCCCCCACCCTTTTGTTTTAATATTTGCAGAGGTGTACATGAAAAGAGTTTTCGACTGTAAATAAAGAGACGTAGACCCTTTGGCAGTTTCTACAGCGGCCTCGGCTCTTCATTTGATATTACTTTGGAGGGGGGGGGGAAGCAGGTAGACTGCCCCGATGAGGGAGGCTCACTTCCGCCTCCGCGCAAGCGCCGTGCGGGAGGAGTGGCTCGAGGCCCTCCGGTCACGTGACGGCGAGGCAGGCCACTTCCGGCGGCGTCTCCCGCCCACCACGGGCTCCGCCACGTGACACGGCACCCGCGCGGGAGGGCGGTTGGGCGCCCATCGGGGGGCGTGGTCAGGCGCGAAGACGCAAAGGGAGGAAGGCGGGATGAGTGTCTCAAGAGACGCATGCGCGCTAGAGGGGAAAGCGATGATGCGTCCGGAGGGCGGAGTCGGTGTGACTCATGCGCGCTTGGAAGGAGGGAAAGAGCAATGGCGTGCCTGTGGTTATGGGGGCGGGGGCGGAGTCTTTACAGGAAGTAACGCGCCCGGAGGGTGGGAGGGAAGGAAGGAAGGATGGGCGAAGCGATGACCCTCAGGGGCGGAGTCATGTTAATTGACGCACGCGCGCCGAGAGAGATCCGTAGGACGACTTTCCCCGGGCGGAGTTGTGCCTGCGACGCATGCGCGCGGGAAGGAGGGGCGGGCCAAAGGGTTCTTGTGGGGGTTGGGGGGCGGAGTCGACGCCAGGCACGCGCGCTCGAAGGGGAAAGGGGGAGAGCTGAGGGAGGTTTTCTCGGGGAAGTGGGCGGAGCGCCGAGGGTGCCCGCCTGCGCGCTGATAGGAAGGACGAGCGGCGAGGCTCGACGCATGCGCGACAGAGAGAAAGAGCGAGAGAGAGTGAGAGATAGGGCGGCCGCCTTCCACTCGTTGAGTGGGCGGAGTCGCGCGGGCCGCCGGGGAGGAGGGAGCGGAAGGAGTCCCTTTGAGGGCGGGGCCGTGCGTGATGACGTCGTGACGCACGGGAGGGAGGGAGGGAGGGAGGCGGGCCGCCGCCCGCGCTGTTTCTCCTCCGCCGCCGCCGCCGCCGCCGCGACCGACCGACCGACGCGAGAGCCTCCCGCCCCTCCCCCCAAGGCGGCCCTCCCCCTCCTCCCCCCCTCCCTCCCCCTCCCCCCGGGTGCCCATGGCGGCGTCGGGCGGCGCCCCCTCGGCGGGGGAGACGAAGGTGATCTACCACCTGGACGAGGAGGAGACGCCCTACCTGGTCAAGATCGCCGTGCCGGCCGAGCGCCTCACCCTCGGCCACGTCAAGGCCGCCCTGGCCCGGCCCGGCGCCAAGTACTTCTTCAAGAGCATGGACCAGGACTTCGGGTGGGTGGGTGGGGGGCGGCAGCAAGGCCCCCCCAGTCCTCCCCTCCCCTCCCCTCCCCTTCCGCCAAGGGGCCCGTCTGCTGGACCTCCAGGGGACCCCCTTCCTCGCCCCCCTCGCAGGAGCTCTTGCGGGGGGGGCTGAATCTCCCCCCCCAAGGAGAGAGAGCCGGGGGGAGGGGAACGTGAGACCACAGAGCCCCCTCCCCCCGTTTCTTTGACGGGGGGCCGTGGACCCTTCCCCCCCCCAAGGAGATAAGGGGGAAGAGCCCCCACGGGGCCCGTCTGCTGGACCTCGAGGGACCCTCCTTTTCCCTTTACTGAGGATGGGCGCGGTGGGGGGGGTCTTCTTGAGCGTCCCTGAGAAGCTGTGGGGGCCCGTGGACCCTTCCCCCCCCCTCCAGGGACACCATTAGGCGGGCAAGCACCCCCCCCACCCCCGTGGGGCCCGTCTTCTGGACCTCGAGGAGGCCCCGCTTCCTTTCCTTTCTCTGGAGAGGGAGGGAGGGAGGGAGGGAGGGGCTCCACTCCCCACCCCCACTGACCCCTCCCTTTTCGCAGGGTGGTGAAGGAGGAGATCACGGACGACAGCGCCCCCCTGCCCTGCTTCAACGGAAGAGTCGTCTCCTGGGTAGGGGATGATGGTCTCGGGGACTCCAAAGTCTGGAATGATGGTCTTTAGGATTGTGGGGAGGGGCCTTGTCTATTCTGGGAAAAGGAGCTTGACACAAATGGGGAGGGGGGAGACTGATGCTTGCTTGATCCAGCGAGCCCCCCTCCCCCACTCGGTTGGGAGGGAGGGGAAGGGCCAGATGGAAGCCTTCACCCCCCCCCCTCTCTCCCCCCTTTGCCCCCCACCCAGCTGGTGTCTTCCGAGGCCCCCCCACCGGAGCTGCCGCCCCCTCCTCCCCCTCCCGTAGAGGTCCGGCCGGAGCCTTCCCCCCCCCCTCCTCCTCTTCCTCCGCTGCCCGTAGAGAGGACCAGCGGCATCGGCGACTCCCGCCCTCCTTCCTTCCAGTGAGTACCAAGGGGGGGCAGAGTATTTAATGCTCCGCCTCCCTTCCATTTTCTCCACCCACCCCAAAAAAAAACCCACTCAGCTTTCATGCCTAAGGCAGGACTAGAACTCCCAGTCTCCTGGTGATTGGCCCAAAGTCACCCAGCCAGCTTTCATACCTAAGGCAGGACTAGAACTCCCAGTCTCCTGGTGATTGGCCCAAAGTCACCCAGCCGGCTTTCATGCCTAAAGTGGGACTAGAACTCCCAGCCTCCTGGTGATTGGCCCAAAGTCACCCATTTGGCTTTCATGCCTAAGGCAGGACTAGAACTCTCCGTCTCCTGGTGATTGGCCCAAAGTCACCCAGCCGGCTTTCATGCCTAAAGTGGGATTAGAACTCCCAGCCTCCTGGTGATTGGCCCAAAGTCACCCATTTGGCTTTCATGCCTAAGGCAGGACTAGAACTCTCCGTCTCCTGGTGATTGGCCCAAAGTCACCCAGCCGGCTTTCATGCCTAAAGTGGGATTAGAACTCCCAGCCTCCTGGTGATTGGCCCAAAGTCACCCATTTGGCTTTCATGCCTAAGGCAGGACTAGAACTCTCCGTCTCCTGGTGATTGGCCCAAAGTCACCCAGCCGGCTTTCATGCCTAAGGCAGGACTAGAACTCTCCGTCTCCTGGTGATTGGCCCAAAGTCACCCATTTGGCTTTCATGCCTAAGGCAGGACTAGAACTCCCAGCCTCCTGGTGATTGGCCCAAAGTCACCCATTTGGCTTTCATGCCTAAGGCAGGACTAGAACTCTCCGTCTCCTGGTGATTGGCCCAAAGTCACCCATTTGGCTTTCATGCCTAAAGTGGGACTAGAACTCCCAGCCTCCTGGTGATTGGCCCAAAGTCACCCAGCCAGCTTTCATGCCTCCGCTGGGGCTAGAACTCCCCGTCTCCCAGTTTCCGCACCAGCACCTTTATCACGATACCCAACTGGTTTTCTTCCCAGCCCAAACCTCTCGGGCAGCTGCGAGAACTTGGACCACGAAACTGAGATGGAGTCCGTCGTGTCGCTGCGGAGAGACCGTCCGCGTCGCAGGGAGAGCACGGAGCACGGAGGTAAAAATCCCGCCTCCTTCCCGAAGCTTCCGGGCCTTTCCACGCGGGGAGGGGAGGCAGGAGACCCAGTCCTGGCAGGCGGATCGCTCTGACACCATCCTTACCTTCCGACTCAGGCGGTCACCGGATAAACGGACAATCCCGGCTAGAGCGCCACTTGGCCGGCTACGAGAGCTCCTCCACGCTGCTCACCAGCGAGCTGGAGACCACCAGCCTCTGCGACTCGGATGACGATGACGCCATGAGCCGGTGAGAGCCGGAAACCTGGGGATGGGACCATTCACAAATTCCAGACTTTGGGAAAGGCTGCCCAACCCTCCTTGCTCTGGGAGGTGGAGAGATCCACAGAAGTGGGGCTACTGTACAGTTGACTTGAGTTGAGAGTAGGAGCCTGGGTCTGTATGGCACAGAGCTGGGTGGTCCTGCCCAAGAGTTCATCCCACTGGGATTGGCCCAGGAGGCATTCCACGGGGCAGAATATTCCGGCTGGCGGAGTCCAGGAGAAGGACCTTTTTCTCTGCTGCTGTTGCTGCGCTTTGGAACATCTCCCCGCTCCCCATTTGAGGTGGGCTCCAGCCCTGCTGAGAGCCTTCAATGGAAGGGTTTCACATTGGGAGGTGGCTAGAACATAGAACAGAGTTGGAAGGGACCTTGGAGGTCTTCTAGTCCATCCCCTTTCTCAAACCATTTGAGACAAAGGGCTGCCCAATCTCTTCTGCAAAGCTTCCAGTGATGGAGCCCCCACAACTTCCGGTGGCAAGCAGTTCCACTGGTTATATTGTCCTCCCTAACAGGTTTCTCCTTAATTCCAGGTTGCTTCTCTGGATTAGTTAATTCCATCCGTTTCTTTCTTTCTTATTTATTTATTTGTTTGTTTATTGATTGATTGATTACATTTGTACACCACCTCCCTCCCGAAGGACTCGAGGCGATGCACAGCCAATAAAAACAGAAATATACAATTAAAAAACCAGATTAAAAGTTCAAATAGAAAGGCCAATGAATTAAAAACCCAGTATAAACAGTTAAAAATTAGAAATTAAGTTAAATTTTAAAAACTATTTTTTTTTTCAATTAAAAAACTCTTGTCCTGCCTCCGGGGGCTTTGGAGAATAGATGGGCCCCCTCTTCTTTGGGGCAGCCCCCCCCCCCCAATACTGGAAGACTGTTATCATGTCCCCCCTCGTCCTTCTTGACATCTTGATAGATTAGTCACAGTTCCCGCATCCCTGCCTGCTCATCCTACTCGCTCCCTATCTTTTAGTTAGGATTATTTTAGTTAAGAGTTATTTCGATCTTGATACAGCCTTTTACAGGTTAGCCCTTAAATTCAGGACCATTCCTTTCGTTCAAAGTTACAATACCACTGAAAAAAAGAATCTTAGCACGGTGGCACCATCGCCGTTATTAGACCCAAATTCGGACGCTCGGCAACTGACACGACGGTCTCCGTGTCCCCCCAAGGTCACGTGATTTTGCCACCTTCTGACAATCTGCGTCCACGGGGAAGCTGGATTCCCTTAACAATGGGTATTACTTAACCAACGCAGCGAATCCCATAACTGCTGTGGCAACAAAGGTTGTTCAAACGGTGCAAAGCCCGTTGAACCGCCGGTCTCGCTCAGCGACAGAAATCTGGGTCTCAATCGAGGACCGCCCGCCGTGGTGTAGGGTGGGTTGCGGGAAGCACTGCTGGGTGTTGGTGCCCTTTCCGGAAGGTGGCTAGCGGGGAGACCTTCGCTTCTGTAAGCCGATATCCCTCGTTTCCCGGGCAGATTTAGCAGTTCCACAGAGCAGAGCAGTGCCTCGCGTCTTCTGAAGCGCCACCGGAGGAGGAGGAAGCAGCGCCCGCCGCGTCTGGAACGGGTAGGTTCCTGGTTGGGGTGCTGAGCAAGGGTGGGTCTCGGCGTCTTTGGACTGGAGGGTCTCCTCTCGTCGGGCAGCCAAAGGTCCGGGATGGTGATTGCAATTGCGTGGATCTACATGTTGCTGAGCACGCCGGACACTCCATAACCAGTGGACGGGCCATACTTACGTCTTATTACCGGGTCACACTTACCCACCCACAATAGGGAATGCACAGTGTTCGATACCACAGACCAATGACAATCCTGAGCCAGTCAGCCTGTCTGACGCAATGAAACAGAGAACGTTCCCGCCAGGAAGTGGGGAGGAGAGCCCAGCAACCTCAGCGAGGTCGGAGAAGCTCCCGGGACAGAGGGCCAGTCTTCACCCGTAGCGGCAGATGCTCACAACCACCCAACAGACTTAAACCTGTAGGATGTGTCGAGGCTGGTTCTCGTCTGAAATTTTGCGAGGTTGTTTGGTTAACACGCAAAGGGGAAGAAGATGATGTTACAGGTGTTAGGCCTACCTTACATGCAGCTCTATCCTCCTCCTCTATGGTAGTTGTTTCCTGTATCGCGTTGCCCCTCTAGGATTCATCTCTACTGCAGTTCAGTTCAATCCTTTACTCTCAGTGCACAACATCTGTGCAGTGAAATTGAAACGGTTGCCTGGGCTGCACTTTTTATAACTTGCTTTGTAGTAAAATCGCTTCTGCCCAGGGATGGCCTGTAGTGTGCTTGCTTTTTGCTATGTGAAATATCTCTTCTCTTGTCTTCCAGACGTCATCGTTCAGCAGCGTCACCGACTCCACCATGTCGCTCAACATCATCACCGTCACCCTGAACATGGGTAAAGACCCGGGGGTGGGGAAAGAGAGAGGGGTCAAAAATGGTCTTTGTAAAGTTAAGAAAAAAGAGAGACACACACACACCCTCCCCCCCGTAGCATGAACCTATTATTATTTATCAACCAATTTTATATAACTTGCACATTGCTGACAGCTCTAGGCGGCTTACAGCACTGAAGAAATGTAAATCTCCATTATCAATAAAGGAGAATATTTGCAGCTTGGGGTTAAGATAGAGAGGTAGAAAGAGAGAGGAATGGAGATAGATAAGAGATAGAGGATAGATATAGAGGTAGAGATAGGTGGATGGAGATAGAGGTAGATGAGAGAGAGAATAGGATAGATAAATGATAGATGGATACAGGTGGAAAGAGGTAGAAGGAGAGGTGGATGGAGATAGAAATAGGTAGGCAATAGATGATATAGAGGTAGAGATAGGGGGAGAGATGGATGGAGATAGAGATGGATGGATGGAAGAGGTATATGAGAGAGATGATAGGCTAGATAAATGATAGATGGATAGATGTGGAAAGAGAGGTAGAAGGAGAGGGGGATGAGAGTGATAGGTAGAGATAGATGGTATAGAGGTAGAGATGGGGGAGAGATGGATGGAGATAGAGATGAGTGGATGGAAGAGGTATATGATAGATAAATGATAGATGGCTAGATAGATGGAGAGAGAGAGCTAGACAGATGGAGATATGGATGGAAAGACAGATGAGAGAGACACGAGGGGTCCTTTATCTCTGAGTTGGGTTGCTTTTCTGCAGATGTTTCATTCTCCAAACCAGTTAACATCGCCATCAGGAGTGGTGACGATCTTACCTAATTTGAGTGACGAAACACCTGTGAGAACCAACCTCTCAAACGTCCTCCTTTTGTTCCGGCTTGCTTTGGTAGAAAAATACAACTTCCTGGGCATCTCCATCGTGGGGCAAAGCAACGAGCGGGGCGACGGGGGCATCTACATCGGCTCCATCATGAAAGGCGGGGCCGTGGCAGCCGACGGACGGATTGAACCCGGAGACATGTTGCTTCAGGTGAGACAACGACACACCTGCCCTTCCCTTGGTGCAGCCCAACATAAAAGGGATAGAATGTCCTGTGGCTCAGGGTCAAACTCTGGGCTCCTTGGGGCTCTCTGGGGTGGGGGTGGGTGTAGCTCCCTTGCAGACCCAGCCCCAATGCGCTGATGCGGTTACTTAGTTGGGTAATGAAACGTCTGCAAGAAAACCACCAAGAGAGCACCAAGAATCCCATAGACCTCCTCCTCCTCCTCCCAGCAAACCCCACTCCCCTCTAGCACTGATGATGTTCCCTAGTTGGGTCACGAGACGTCTGCGAGAAAGAGCCACCAAGCTCAGAGAGCGCCAAGGACCCCAACCAACATAAATGTCTTCCCCTCCTTTCTCGGAGCCTCTCAGCTCCTGCCCAGAGGAGCATTTGAGACTCTTTCCCCATCTGTTGGGAGGAAGGTGAGCGAGACTCCAGGTGGCTCAACGCATTCCCCTCCCCAACCTCCCTTTTTATCCCAGGTTAACGACATCAACTTTGAGAACATGAGCAACGACGACGCTGTGAGAGTCCTGCGGGAGATCGTCCACAAGCCAGGGTGAGTTTCTGCCAAATCCCTCCCAGATCCTTCTCTTGCACATGGGATGGGGGGGAGGGTCTTCACTCCGTACCAAAAAAATGATTCCTTCTTTCCCTTCCTTCTTTCCTTCCTTCCT
>JAEANM010013280.1:0-14462 GCA_017656035.1 Myanophis thanlyinensis | reverse complement strand
CCAACACCTTGAATCGCACCCGGAAAACCACAGGGAGCCAATGCAGCTCGCGCAGGAGAGGTGTAACATGGGAGCTCCGAAAAGCTCTAGTGGCCCCACATTGGCTCAGAAGGCTGTGGTTTGCAGAACTGATTGCTCTGTCAACTTCCAAACCCTGGAGGATTCCCTCAGACCAGTTTGTTCTTCATCAGAGGAATTTAATATATCCGGATCCAGGATGGCTCCAAATGACCGTTTGGAGGTTGAGTGGCAGGTCCTGAGCCAGGATAACTTTTCTACTAGTGTCATTCAGATAATCCAGGCCTCCAGAAGGCTGTCAATGAATAGGATTTATGACACCACGTGGAAGGTCTTCTGCCTTTGGTGTGCCAAGTTGCAGATGAACCCCTCCTTGGCATCAGTCACTCAGGTCCTGGATTTTATCCAGGAGGGGCTAGACAAGGGACTATCACCAAACACCTTGCATAGAAAGGTGGTGGCTATTTCCACAGTACTGATGTGCAGGAAAAGAGGGTCTCAACATCCAAAGGGTGTTCATTTCTCAAAGAGGCTACCAACCTTAGACCTCAGGTCGTTCAGAGGTACCCAACATGGGACTTACCCATGGTGCTATAGGCTCTCACCACAGCCCCATCTGAACCCCTATGCACAACTAGTCTACATTTCATGTCACTCAAGGTAACATTCCTAGTGGCGGTCATATCAGCCAGACGTATTTTGGAACTAGCTGTGTTATCTGTCAGAGAAGAGCTCTGCATTTTTCATCTGAATAGGGTGGTTCTTAGGTTGGACCCTTCCTTCATTCCGAAAGTGAATACCTGGTTCCATAGGGACCAGGAGTTAACCTTACCGAACTTCTGTCCATAACCAGCTCATAACCAAGGAAAAGGTATGGCATACATTAGATGTCCGCAGAGCCCTTAAAATATACATTAAACAGGTGGCTCCACTTAGAAAAACTGACTCTCTCTTTGTGGCCTTTAACCCAGGTACCTTGGGAACTAAGGTATCATTGACGACAATAAGCTGATGGATTAGGGCATGTATAGTTAGGGTTTATGAGTCTCAGAATCTACAGGTCCCCAAATGCCCAACAGTGCATTCAACCAGAAGCGCAGCCACTACTGTGGCCTGGTCAACTCAGGCATCCATAGGGGATATCTGCAAGGCGACTACCTGGTCTACACCATACCCCTTTATTAGGCAGTATAAGTTAGATGCCTTCACTTCAGCAGATGCAGCCTTTGGTTTCAGGGTTTTGCAACATGTGCTCTGAGTTGGGACCTTAGGCACAGATAGTGGCCCATCCTTAGGACTGCCAGCTTTGGTATGTCCCATTCTTGGTTTCTCTGCCTCAGCACAACAGAGAAAGGGTGTTGGTCTTAACTGATACGCTCCTTCTCGTTGTGCTGGGAAGAGAATTCAAACCCACCCTGTTAACAATCTGGTCCTAGGTTCAGGGGTTGTAGGAATTTTTTACAAAAGCTCTCGCAGTCAATCAACGTATCTTCACCAAAAAACCGGAGACTAGCCAGGAAGTGAGGCATGATTTCAAGTTGATTGACTCAGTCTAATGATCTATTGGATGGAGAGACAACCAATTCTTGGATTCTCTTCTCAGCACAACGAGAAGGAGTGTATCAGGTAAGACCAATGCCCTATGTAGACAAGGTCTAAATCTGGAACAGATCACAAACTTCTTGTATGCAAATTCCAAGTCAAATTAAAGTGGAGGAACGAAACCAACTAGTTTTCATACTTTATGCATATAGCTACAATTTCAAGGAAAGCATCAGGAATTACATTTGACTCCTGAGCCTCATTTATAAGGAATTAGAAGTATTATTGAAATTGCTCAGGGTGAATCTTAAAAAGGCAGCCAAAAATCGAAACAAAAAAAAAAGCCAATTGAATCTTAGAACAAACAGTGGAAATTGCCAAAAAGAGAAAAGAATCCAAAGCCAAGAAAGATCTTGGAAGCAATATTGACATTTCAGAGAACTGTTAGAAGCAGTATTACATCTGTAAAGGCACTATAGACAGAAAGACTGAAGATAGGGGGGGAAGGAAAAGATTTTCAAAGCATTTCTGAATACAGAATGAGGTTCCAACCTCAAATTAATATGCTAAAGGATGTAAGTGGACAGATAGTAATTGATTAAAAGAAGATCAAACAGAAATGGAAGGAATATCCATGTCAACATCCAAGAATCTTCACAAAATATTTACTAAATACAAGAACTTCTAGTGTTAGAAGATAGTTAAATCAACACTCCAGTCCAAACCTAAATTAGAAGAATTTATGATATATCTGCACAAATATTGTAAGCAATAGAGGAATATATAAATATATTAATGTATAAATTAAGTCAGTAAATGTGCAGTCTGATCTAGTAGCCAACAAATTGGAAGAAATCAGTTTGCATACCAATATCAAAAGAAAAGAGACTTAACTGAATAATCAAATTATTGTACAATAGTTTAAATTTACAAATAGTTTAAATTAATAATGCAACAGATCTAAAATTAACTGTGCTTCTGCCTTTAGGATCAACTGTCAACGAAATCAACAGTCAAGAAATAATACGTTGCAGAGTAGCACTTGCCAGAGTAGCAAATAACTTATTAGAAAAAATATTGAGATGCAAGGATGGGTCTATGCCTACCAAGATCAAAATTGTGCAGGTGATTGTTTTCTTTGTAACATCCTGAAGTAGCAAAAAAAATGGATTTTGATAGGAAGAGTATTTGTGCTTTTGAATTTTGGTGTTGTGGAAAATGTCTGAGAATACTATGGAAGCCAAGAAAACAAACAAATCATAGAACAAGCAGTTCAGAATTTTTATTCAAGATACAAATATTCAGATTTTAATTATATTTTGGACACATTATGAAAAGGCCTAATTCTGTTGAATAGTCAAATCAAGCTGAGAAAAATGGAAGAAAGAGAAAAGGAGAACAGCAACAAGGTAGATGGACTCATTTATGTTTGCAACGGGTACAGTGTTACAAGCACTTTATCTTTCCACTAAGGATGGACACAAATTTGATGGCATATTATCATCATCCATCAAGAAGAAGAGCTAAGGAAGAGATTTAATTTTGTAAGATTCTTGTATCTCTGTTGGCCACTTTGTGAATAGAATACTAAACTAAATGGACCATTGGTCTAATCTAATGGTCATATTATGGTAATTATTATCATATAAAGTATATTAATTTAATAACAGTGGTAGTGCGATACAACATTTTAAATCAAACAGATAAATTTATTTTGATTCATGGTGATGTCTAAGCCCAAAGTGTTTTGTCTGTCACTATTAAACATGAAATTAATTGCATAGTTTGCTCTTAGGAATATAGTATACTGATAATAGAAAGGTAACATCGTTCTAATTAAAAGAAAAACACTTTAATCTGTAGAAGTAGAAAGGGATTTTTTAACATTTCTGCTACTTGCTATATTTCAGATCTGATACATACACTTAATGTATGTAGCTGACGTGATCTTGGCTAGATAAGTTTCCTTACTAAAGAAGAGGGGGAAAGTCACATATATGCAAGATATTTGCCTATTACAGAATACTAAAAATTTACCTATTTACTTATCTACCTATCTATCTGTCTTCCTGTCTAGCTAGCTATTTTAATTGTTCAAGAGAAACTGATGACTGGTGTAAGTTTCTTATGAACTACAATTGCCACAAAAAATAAATAAATAATAAATCAGAGTAAATAAAATGTTAGTTCATTAATCCATATTGAAATAAGAGCCAGCAAATGTAATAAAGCTAGCCTGAATGACTTTTGAAGAAAATTCAATGCATCCATGGAGGACAAGTTATCAATGACCTATGAGTCACACAAAATCTTAGATTTTAATTTAGCTTGCTTGATTTTGACTTACATGACCTTAATTGTTATATAAATCACAATTAAAAATCATAGCATAATATGTTGTATGAATCCAACTACTGTACAATTATGTACATTATAATTTACAATAGAGGTGCACACAATAGAATATTTCAAACCCAAAAACAAACTAATGCCTCTCAAAAGTTCTTTTGAAGTTTGGCAGAAAGGAAATCTGAAATGATTTACCAATTAAATATTTTAGTAGAAAGAAACACTTAAAACAGTTCAGATATTTTGGTCATGGGAAATAGGATTCAGAATAAGTTCTTACATTACATGTGTATGAATTAACACCAGATGGCAGAAAAGAGATAGAAAAACTTTAAACTTTATTGCCATCCAATGAATGTGTGTATTTTTGTAGCCAGCCTTTCCATAGCCTCCCTAGAATTTGATACCATTGTAAGAGTAATGGTCCTAAGTTGAAGCCAATCGTCCCTCAGAGCAATTGCTTCTTCTATGTTCACTTTGTAGTCATTTTATCTTCAGCTAGGTTCAGAAACAGTGGTGAAATGCAGCCTGGTCGTACTGGTTCAGCCAATCTGGTAGCGGCAACAATGTTTGGCTCCCCCCACCCATCCCTGACAATGTTTGGGCCCTCCCATCTGCCCCTGCTTTTTTCTGTCTTATATTCTTTTTTTTCTTTTTTTTTTACTTACCTGAATTATACAGAATAGTTGTTCTGTGCATCTCCACAGCCTTCCCAATCACCCAAGCAGTTAAAAAACAGCACAATTGGCGCGCAAAGTGCACGTGTACCGAACTGGTAGCAAAACCAGTTAGATTCCACTGCTGTTCAGAATGGTTCCCTCTGTCAAACAACATGCAAGAATTTCCAATTATAGCAACTAAAACAAAATGGAACACCTGAAACACTTGTACCCAGATAACCATAGATCAAAAATAAAACAGGCCACATTTCAGTCCATGTCTGGATCCATCCAAAACACACATATTTCTGTTTGGCTATGGATCATTTGAAATCTTATGTTCCATGCAAAAGAATGTGTGTTCATCAAACATTTTGGACATTCTTAACTTTTATTATAATGCTGAACAAAATATGCAGGGGAATGCTATTGCAGCTTTGTTCTCAGCTTGATATAAGCATTTGGATGGCAATGCAGGCTATACAATGATGGGCTAAATTTGCTTTTAATGTATATAAGTTCTTACTTAATGAGTAGTTACTTAAAATGGTGTGAGATTATTTGTGTAGTAGAAAATGTAAGTTTGCTTTCCTGATAAATTCTACATCCAATGAAACATAAGCATTAATTTATATAATCTATATATAAATAATCCAATATATTTAAAAAATAACATAGATTCCTTGTTTTGTAGCTGACACAGAGCTCATAACTATGATACGAACTGAAATGCTTGTTCATAGACATTCTCTGTAATATCTACCTATCATAGTGAACTTAAATGTTATAGTTTGCTTATGTGCTTCTAAGATTATTATTATTTTCTTTTAATATGCTTTTGGGCCACAATATGATATAAATATCATATAAAAGAGGTAAACAGTTATTGAACAGTACCAATCTATCTCCCTATCACAATACTATTAATTAGCCAATAGGCTAAAATCTGCTATAGTTAAATAACCAATAAAATATATGTGATGTCAAAGATAGCTGTGAAGAGATATCATTTCTCTCTTATACAAGAACAAAAACCTATCTATGACTACCCTAGTCCAGTACTATATGGGTGACTTGACATAATTTAGTATGACACGTGGTAGATGGGGAGATTTTTTGATAGTGTGACGCAGGTAGAGGTCAAAGCCTTTTAAATCTGCTTTTCCTAATTGTTTTAGCTTTCTTTGAACTTGAGACAAAGCAGAGAGCTGTAGACTACAGGTTGCCCATGAGGGGAGGAAGAGAAACACGGGGGGGGGGGGGGGGAGAGAGAGGAGAGAGAAAGAGATGTATTCCTATACAGGTAGTCCTCTATTTATAACCATTCATTTAGTCACCGTTCAAAATTACAACAGGACTGAAAAAAGTGACATATGACCAGTCTTCATATGTTGCAGAATTCCGATGGTCAATTGACCATATTTCGGTCATTTGGCAGCTGGCATGTATTTATGACAGTTGCACTATCCAAGGTCACCATTTATAACGTACTCAGCCAACTTCAGACAAGCAAAGTCAGTGGGGTGGGAAGTGTGATTTGTTTAACAACTGTGGCAACAAAGGTCTTAAAATGAGGCACAACTCATTGACCAAGGAGAACAATAAAGAAGCTCAGGGTTGAAATGAGTGGTCCTTAGTGCTCTCAGAGCTTGACTTTTATTGTAGACGTTTCATCACCCAAGCTAGGCAACATCCTCAGACTAGCACCAAGGACCTCTCACAACTCACTTAACTGCCTTGCTTAACGACTAAAATTTGGGGCTCTATTGTAGTTGTAGGTTGAGGGCTATCTACAGTATCCACTCTAAAGAGATTAATATTCAAGTATGTTTCATATTCATGTATTTTATATCTAATCATTTGTATTTCTACTTCCCTATTTTAAGGGATCATAGCTGTACAAGTTAAAACTGTCTCATGATTTACATTGATGTAGAATATTGATTAAATAACTAACATTTAAATAGCAAAAATATTGATCTTTCTGTATTTTATGGGTTTATTTTCCATATATTCCTCCTAGTTGCAGAGTTTTTGAAAGCAGAATTTGTTTGAGAAATGAATTATAAATGCAGAAGTTGTATTTTTATTGGCTTGATATAGAATGATATTGCTTTCAGAAGTTGTGGGAACTTCATCACTGTAAGCTTTCAAGAAAAGACTGGACTTCCATCTCTCAGAAATGGTGTAGGATCTCCTGCTTGGGCGGAGGGTTGGACTAGATGACCTATAAGGTCCCTTCCAACTCTGTTAATCTGTTAATCTAGGTATACTTCAAATAATACTCTGTTCTTTGCATTTCTTGTTCCTTGCATTTTGCTTATAACTTGAATATAACTACCCCTCAATGTCCTTTGTTGAAAGCCTCTAATCTTTGCAAATGTACAAATTAAACTTTTTCCCCCCATGCAATTCACAGAGAGTTAATGTATAGTTTTCTTCCAGTCAATTGCAGAAAGATGAGAGGGCCCTACAACATGGACTTATTGAAATCCTCCATCTCTTTTTTCACCCTATTGTATGTCAAATGAAATGGGAAAGAAATGTGTCTTTCCTCTCTCTCGTCTCTTCTGCCTGAATGGGATAGCATGGATTTTTGTTTTCCTGAAGTGATTACAAAGAAAATGACAGATCAACTCTGAAACGTTGACAAAGATGGTTTTCCCACTATAAGTCAGTACAACATGCTGTAATGTACTTATCTGTTGTCCAGCTTATTCAAAATGTCTTTCCAGATCTAGTTTAACTCAAACATTCCAGGCTAATAAAGTTTAGAAAGGTAAAAGAGGAAATGTAACAAAAAGGTGTTAGAGATGTTTAAAAAGAGCAAGCTGAGTAGGGTGGGTGAAGAAAAAGAAAATATTAGCATAGCATATCTCCATTTTTTGTGTGCATCTTTTTTCCAATTTAGATTTCTCCTGTGTTTTTTCTTCAAATGTGTGCTGGTGCAATCACTTATTTTTGAATGGACATTTTCTCATGATAATCTTTTATTTATGTGCCCATGGAACTCTTCAAACAAGCCCAAAAATGTTTAGGAACTTCTGAGATAATTAATTTACATGCAATTTTTAGATTTTTGTTTCATTTTATTTGAGGTAGCTAGGAAATGTTTTATCCTGCCCTGGAAATTAAGAAGAACTGAAGAATGAAAAGTCTTTCTTCAAGTTTTAAATATCAGTGATAATTAGAAGCAAAGCGGTGGGTATTGTTATTATCACTTGATTATGATATATTAATAATTGGGAATAAGTTTGCATTTATTCTTATAAAAATTTTCTATTTTTCATACCAAGACAGATGAATAATTTGTCCCATTTATTTCAAATCTTTTCTGATAGAGATATTTCTTAAATTCAGTCATATACCTGGCATGTGCATTGAATTTTTTTAGGTCACTTTTGTTTAATATCCATACATACTAAGGTCTACATCTTATCCCATTAATCCTTAAAAGTGCAGTACATACATGTTGCTTATTTGGGGAATAAATATAATCCATGGCGAATAGGATGGAAGTAAAAGAGAAAGCTATCCAAGATAATAAAGAAATCCAGTTGCATTCCAACTAGCTGTATCTCACAGATAGAATGTGGTTCTTCAAAATTTGTGTATTGAAAGCTGTCTTTCAGCAAAACTTTACTTCTCTCAGATTTTATAACCTAATATAAGAGTTACATTTAAATATATTTTATATATATTTCTTTTAAAATGTAATATGTAGCTACTTGGAACTGTTTGAAAGCATGACAGCTGCCAAATACCTTAGAAAAAGGGCTGCAAATATCTCTGGGAAAAACAGACTCTCTCCTCCACTCCCTCTTCCCCCCATTAAACTTCCACATGCAATTTTTAATTGTTTGTTTCCCTCCACTCTCATATATCAGCTGTCAGTTGTATATGGATGTAGAATTTAATCATTTACAATTAAACTAATTATTCAGCAAAATTGAATATACAAATCATCAGAAATGTTACCATACCATACATGTTGCCAATTCTATAAATTCATCAGTTTTTTTAGTTATGTTCTTAAATTCCAAAACAAGTTTTTAACTGTATTAAAAAATAATTCAATATAAATTTAAAGTCAAATTCTAATTACCAGGTCAGGATTGAGTTCAGCTTTGTTTAAGTAACTAAAATTCCAGCCTATATTGTTGCTCACTCTATGAATGCATTAGATCATACCCTCCTTTGCATATATAAATAGAATAAACTGCTATTCAGTTATCGAAGAATATAAAATAAAAGATCCCATATTAGTCCACAAGGGGGCCCCAGGAAACAACAAGATCCTTGGTAGTCTGTAATAATAACTTAAAAAGTTACCTCTTATAGTAACAGCAATTTTGGTATTTTTTTACAAATTTAGAATGGAAGGACATTTATATTCACGAAATGTAATGAAAAAAGATTAACATTTGGAATATGTAGGAAAATTCCCCCAGATATTAGATGCGAAATAAACATTTATTCAGAATTTATTAACTTTCTTACAGGTATTTCAAAGAAATTAGCCCTATTTCCTTCCAGATATATTTCTGTTTAAATCCTGGATTCAAACTGATGCCATTTTGTAGTATTAAAAGTACAGTATTATTTTAAAACATGCTGTGCAGAGTAAAAAGAGCAATTAACCCAATAGTACAGGTTTAAATGTGCATGAAGTCCTTATTCAGCAACTGCCTGATACACAACCATTCATAATTAAGACAGTGATGAAAAAGTAATTTTGCTGCTAATCCTTGCATGTTTGGCTTTCCCAAGTCTGAAGCAAATGAAAGCTGAAGTAAGATCATTAAGTACAGTCTCAATTCCAGTTAACGAAAACTACATTTAATGATCAAGTTGACAGTCTGAATTGTGATTGCTAAATAAGGACTACCTATATATGAAAGTGCTTTTCAGCAATTGATCTACACCTGTGCCTAAGCCAATCTGCCTCTCCTTAGGATTCAAATTCAAACATAACTGGAATTTCTTTAAAAGACTTTGCAAACTCTTCAGTTTACTCCATGTCTATAAAATATATGAGATTTATAAAGAATAAAAAAAATATTTACACAGAAATTGCTGTGTGTATATAACATAAGTAGGGGGTGACCTCCATGTGATGGAAATGTGATATAAAATGACTGGGACTAATATATATAAAATGGCAAAGGTAGAATTGAAACAGTAAGGGAAATGTATGTTAAATGAAAAATAAAATATGTGTGGCAGTTAGGGCCAAAATTAGGTTCATATCTCTGTAGCCAAAAGATTCTCAGAACAGTTCACTGGTTTTAAATAAATTATAATCACACAAAACATCTATCTTAAATGATAGCTTCTATTTATGTACACTTAGAAGAGCACCTTAAATTAATGGTGCTATAAATCTTGATCTTTTCTAGGCATCTTTTGTGCAAGTGTCTGAAAGTGCTTGAATTATAATTTGGAACTCTAAAGTGGACTTATTTTATTTATTTGTATCCCACCTTTATTATTTTTACTAATAACTCAAAGCAATGAACATATCCAGGCAGAAATTAGCGACAACAGTGTGCCGTATAAATATTGGTTGATTGTTTATTCTGCTGGTATTTAAAAAATTCAGGGAGACCAATATAGATCTATTTCGAGCCTGGATAGTCTCTTGAGATGAGCTGAAAGGCAAAAGGGAGCTATGTTGTTCCCTCCCATATTTGGGTAACCAAGTATCTCCACAAAAAATGAAACACATAAACCATGCTTGGTGAGAACTGCTGAAGGGGAGATGAGCTTGTGGTCTAGAGGTTAATATAACTGCCTACGATGCAGGCGACTCAGGAGAGCTAAATAGCTCGAAATAGATCTATATTGGCCTCCCTGAATTTTTTTTTTTACTATTATTGGTGGTTTCTGCCATTTTGAAGCAGGAAGTCTGTGGAAAGTGTGGTATAAGGCTTAACACAGCTTAACCAAAGCAAAGATTTCAAAGCAACTGTGTTAAAAGCATGTATCTGAGAGGGCAAAATTTACCCACTTATTTTTATCTTTATCTTGTCTACTATGGCTTAGCTTACTATGTTAAATATAATACATAGAGACCAAAAAAATTATCCACCAGATAAGAAAGTAAAGATGAGATTCAAACTTCAAAAATCATTTATATTTAAACATCCTGTAGAAAGACATGTCTGAATGTTTCAGCAAGCCTTTATATTTTTATAATTTTTATACACTTTGTAGGATGAACTATGAACATGAGTAGTAATTTGGAATAAATACTAAACCTTCATAATAGTACATAATTTGGAATAAATACTAAACCTTCATAATAGTACATAATTGTTAATATCTGAATGGTAGCTGGATGAAAGTAACCGAGCTATTCTACTCAGTGCATTCAAGAATGTATTCATTCTAATAGGCTATTATTAAAGTTATTTTGGATTTTACAAAGATCGTGAACAAAAGTTGCTTAATATAATTCAGTGGCACCTAAATTTCATTACAAAGCAAACAAGAATAACACATCTTGCTCAAATATTCAGTTCTGTTTTATTCTGTAACAAAGAATGTTGGTGTTTGTCTGATTTTATAATCTGAAAATAGTTTTCTTGCATGTCTGCCTCATTGTTGGATGAAAAGATCCAGAGCAATGATCGGGTAATATTTGCCATAGGATAGACCTTGCTTCAGATAAGGAAGGATAACCCTAAACTGTAAAAGGGGATAAACTAATTACAAGTGTATTTTTGTTTCTATTCATGAAACCTTTTCAAGATTTTAAAGATAATATGAATTTGCTAAATAATTTGTGTACAAGTAGTCCTTGACTTATGACCTCAATTGAGCCCAAAATTTCTTTTGCTAAGCGAGACATATGTTAAGTGATTTTTGCTCCATTTTACGACCTTTCTTGCCACATCTGTTAAGTGAATATCTGCAGCTGTTAAATTAATAACATGGTTATTATTGGAATCTGGATTTCCCCATTGTTTTTGCTTGTAAGAAGGTTGGAAAAGGAGATCATGTGACCCTGGGATGCTGCACCCATCATAAATATGAATCAGTTGCCAAGCATCTGAATTTTGATCATGATCATGGGGATGCTGCACTGGTTGTAAGTGTGAAAAATGGTCATAAGTCACTTTTTTTACAGCCATTGTAACTTTGAATGGTCATTAAATCAACTGCGGACTACCTATAATGTGAAACTTCCAGCAGGGTACTCGTGAGCATTATTGTCCCTGAATAATTTGGATCTTTTTATTTTATTTATTACATTTGTTTGCCACTCATGTCATCATTTGGAAGGCTTCCATTATCAAATTACTAGTTCTTTTGGAGACCTCTGTTCTGTTTGATTCTGAGCTTTGAATGATGAGAAAAATTACAAGTGATGCTGATGTGCTGCACTATTTTAAAAAACCCTCTTATTTCAAAGAATGCCTCTGAGTCTTCTGGCTCTTCCTTACCACTGTATTAATGTGTTTTCCTCGGATATACTAGGCAACAGAAATGTATACCAGCATATTTTTGTACTTCCTTTAGTGCTGAGCCATATTCTGCCTCACCAGTGAGGCCAGCAGTTGTTGCTTTCCTCGCATATTTAATGCAAGACAACTTAAGGAAAGTGATTGGTGCATTTCTTTGGCATAAGCTGCTCATGGGAGAAACATCCATCATTCAGCCTAAGAGAGTGGGTGGGGTTTTGACAGATATCTAGACCATCTATCAGATGGCACCTCTCTATGGCAGATTCTGCTTAGTAAAATACCCAGGTCTCTACCATGGGTAGAACCTGCCTGGAGTTATGAACAGGTTTTCTTATAACTTACTGGTGCCTTTCTGCTAAGGGGAGTTTTTGGGCTGGTTAATATGTCTATCAAATTATAAGAATATTTATGACATTTCTAAAATTATCTCTGTTTAATTGGGTCCTCTAATATCAGCCATTGCTTCTCAAAATTAAGTTATTTTCATTGCTTACTGATTTTTAGATGAGTTAACATTAGCAACTTAGTTATTTCATAATATTCATTGTTAAAATAAAATATACTGAATATACTTGCGGATAAGTGGAGAATTTCAGATTCCAATATCTTATACAGTATACTTGTGGATGAGCCCATTTGCAAATGATCAAACCCTTCATTTTTTAACTTAAAATACCATAAAAAATACACATCTCCGGGTAATTAAATTGAAAAAATTAAAACATATGAAGACTCTGATGGTCACTTTATCCATAGATGGGCTTATCCATTAATATATATGTTGCTTCATGAGAGAGATGGGTGGTTTTATACATTTGATATAAATAAAAATACACATATTTATGTTAGATATGTAGTGCTCTTGAGCAAATCACCATTTTTTGTTTCTAGTCTGTAAACTGTAGCTGTTACTCATGAAGGCAACTGAAAAATTAGGGAACGTTTATTTTTAAATACCAGTAAAGATGTAGATAATTATCTATTTACATCTTTCACAACCCTCTACTTTTTCCAGTGTACTACAAAACAATCTGAAAGTTTTGTTCCTATGTAAGATCAGTGTTTGGTCTGCTCCCCAAATGGCCTGTAATATATCAGTTTATGAAAATACAAAATGAAATGTGAAAAAAAACCTCAGATACCAATCATCAACTAAACATAGTATAAATTAAGTGACTAAAAAAAATCTTACTGCTTTTAAAATAAGTTGGTATTTCACATTGGCTCTGGTTCCCTAGAGTTTTGCCTATCCCCATCGAAGCCTTTTGATACTTCAGAGTACAACTATAATCTAGTTTAAATGCAGTTCTATGATTGATCCAAAGTTATTTAGAGATTTTCCAATGCTGAGAGTGGAATTGACAGTCCTGGCTCAAAACCTAAATCTGTACACCATGCTGGATTTCAATACACATGAGCTACACAGAAAAATAAGCTGCTTCATTCTTGCTTCCCCAATCCTTTCTCCTATCTGTTCTCCTACTAAGTCTTTATTTAGACTTGTACTGTAAATTGAATATTGTTCATATAATTGGTTTATGAACACAGATTATTGTCTCCTGAAAATAGCATTTGATTTGTTTTAGTAATTTTATAACTACGTATACGTTTTATAAACTTTTATTTTATTTTAATAATTTAATTTAATTTTTGCTCATCTTACCATAGGGTAACTCTGGGCAGCTTACTATCATAAAAATATGTCTATACATATACAATTAAAACATAAATTAAAATCAAACATTAAAACCAAAGGACACATGGGGATGGAGTTGGTGAGGGGGGGAACTGGGATCTGTTTTTCAATCAACCACCTCTACTATGCTATTCCACCAGTGGAGTCCCAAGGCAACTGGCATAGCCATGTCTTTTGGCCCTTACAAAAGAATAGGGGGGGGGTAGAGGCCAAACTCACATGGGGGCAAGATGTTCCAGAGAGTAGGAGCAACAGCAGAGACTCCAACTGGGCTTCTCTTGATGGGGGGAGGGGCCGGTCTTGGGTGAGATCATCTGGGCTGAGTTTGACTCTGACCCCAGATGCAGTGGACAGATTGCTGGGTGGCCTTAATGCCACCACCTGCCTATTGGATCCTTGTCCCTCCTGGTTGGTATTGGCAACTCGGGAGGTGACACGAGGCTGGTTCCAAGGGATTATTAACGCTTCTTTGAGGGAAGGGTTCTTGCCTGATGCCTTGAAAGAGGCGGTGGTGAGACCTCTCCTCAAGAAGCCAACCCTGGATCCGGCCACATTATCTAACTATCGGCCAGTCTCCAACCTTCCTTTTTTAGCGAAGGTTGTTGAGACCGTGGTGGCACGACAGCTTCCCCAGCATCTGGATGAAATTTAGATTTAGATCCCCTCCAATCGGGCTTCAGGCCTGGTTTCAGCATGGAGATGGCCTTGGTCGCATTGGTGGATGATCTC
>JAEANM010013279.1:0-14463 GCA_017656035.1 Myanophis thanlyinensis | reverse complement strand
ATTCACCTTCACTCTTGCACTACTTTTTTGATACAATTTTGAAATTACATGTATAAACTTATTACCAAAACCTAATATTAATATAACCTATTAGGTTTTCTCCATTCTTTGGATTGGAGTGAAACCTGGGCCTCAATTCGTTACACAATTGCACTTTATTGCATCTTCAGATAGGTCTTGGCATTAATTAATTCTGAGGACTGACAGAAAGATTAACAATCTCATTTCCTAATATATTATCCATATTATTGACAATGGTTTTTGCTTGAATCTCAGGTTTATAATGCTAATTGGATATACATTTTTTGGGAGAAAGTGGCACTGTTGACACATATCCTTGAAATAATTTATAGAATACAAATAAGAATATAACACAAGCATGATTAAACTTCCCTGGGAACAAAAGTAGCTCTCTGGTCGACTGCACCTCCCTTACATTGAATAACTAATCCAAAGGCAGAAAGTTCAAGGTTTTCTCCTGAATGAATAAAGCAGGAGGCATAATATATGAATGCCATGCAACTAGAAGAACATTAACTTACCAATAGGAATGTACATAAAAATGTTTCCAAAATCTTATGGCTGAAGCAGTGTTGGTAAATTTCCATATGTACTCATTACCACAGGCTTACATTTATTCTTAGCCTCTTATTTCTTTTCTTCTTTGGTGAAGCCACGGTCTGGAGCTCTGTCCTCTGAAAGATCATGAGATCTTTCTGCACAAGATATAAATGCCATCCACTTGCTCATTTGACCCTAACCCTTTCTTTATGAGTGAGGAGGCCAGGCTGAAATGGACCCTATGGATGAGGGAGGTGATCAATGCCTCGTCCAAAGCAGGACATCCTCCTGCATGCTTAGCAAAGCACTTTGACTTATATACCACTTCATAGAGCTTCACAGCCTTCCCTAAGCAGTTTAAAGAGTCAGCATATTACTCCCAACACTGGGTCCTCATTTTATCAACCTCGTGAGGATGGAAGGCTGAGTCAACCTTGATCAATGAGAATCAAACTGCTAGCTGTCAGCAGAATGAGCCTGCAATACTGCATTCTAGCCACTGTGCAACCATGGCTCATCACACACTTAAAAGTCTATTATTACACTGGAAAAAGCCCTCCCTATCCCATACAAGGTGAGTTTGCTATTATAAGGCAAACTTATTTTTTTCTGTTCTTGAGTTAGGTGACTGTGGAAGACATAACCTCACACCTCCTGATGTATCAGGAGGAATTTGACTTGCTGGACCCATTTCAATCAGAGTTTCATTATTACAGCTCATAGTTCCATGAACTCCATCACTACTGTTACACAATGAGTTCCATCACAACTGTTACACAATAATGGAGATCCAGACTCCTTATATTTAAGTCTGCACTATAGCTGTCAACTCGGAAGCGAACCTGGCTGAAGCCATCTTTTTCTGCCTCATAGTTGCCATGATCTCTGAAAGGGGGAAGGGAGGGGGAAGTAGATAGACTGGCTAACAGTAAAAACAAACTGTTTTCTTGTGGGAACCAAGGTCATCCCACCCTTCAGGTGGCAGCTGAAGGAAGAGAGGAGTGATCAAGCAACCTGCCAGATACTTTCAATGTGACCAATAACATTTGGGGAGGGAATCATGTGCCCTTTTTATTTAGGCTAAAACTGTGAGAACTTTTAGAGCTGTTTTTCACTGACTGTGATGTATCCAATAAACATGTTCTTTGAGGAATCTACCTGCCTCAGAGTTCTGTTTTTGGGGGATGTGTTACTTGGAATGCTGACAATAGCTATATGGAAGAAGTAATTGTCTTTTGTTAATGGTTTTTGGCATGCATTTTTGAAATGTACATGCAACATTGAAATATAATTAGGGTGCAAATGGGGCAGGTGGTGTAATGAACAGGGGAACAAAAGCCAATGCATTCTTTGGACCACTTAGCAGTTATGGTGTTTTTCTTGCATGGATGGGAGAATTAGACCTTGAGAGCACTGTTTTTCAGTGGTTCTAGTGATTCATGTTGGAATGTGACCCACAGACAATGTACAACATCTGTGCCATGGAGTTATAGTGTTCCACAGGGATATATCTTGACTCTATGATGTCAAGAAACACTGTGTGTGTGTCTATGTGTGTGTGTGAGTGAGTTTCATTTGGAGATGTAGAGTAGGATGCTATTGCTAGTAATAACAGCTCTGCTCCTAATACCAGAAAAACAATCTGTACTTCGAATGTTGGCTAAATTCCATTAAGAAACAATTTAAATATGATGGAGAAGATGGAGATGGTGTTTGTAAGAGGAAACCTGGATTATAAACTAGAGGCAAAGCCTATTTTGGATAGGTTGCAGTTTTCCACAAGGAATATGTTTGCACAATTATGATGAACACCTAACCTTTCCTAAACCAGTTGGATTTATAGAGCAAGGATGTCAAACTCAATTTCATTGGGGGCCACATCAGGGTTATGTTTGACCTCAAGGGGCATGGGCCAGGGTGGGCATGGCCAGGGTGGGCATGGCCAGCTCAATGTCACTCACGTCGGGGGTAACTGTGGGGGCAAGACCACTCTACCAACAAAAATAGGCTCCTGATCTCTAGATCTAGGCACCCTGGGGTCTGGCTCCAGCTCTCGGGCCTTGAGTTTAACACCCCTGCTAAAGATGTTATCCACATCTTGGCTATGATATGTTTTGACAGCTACAATGCTTTTTGTATATGGGAGAGCCCTTGAAAAAAAATGTCCGGAAATTGCAATTAAGGCAAAGTGCAGCTGCCAGTCTAGAAAGATGCAAGATACAGAGCCTATCTGATGTTTGTATTAAAAGATCTTCTCTAGCTATCAATTAACTACCAAGCACAAATTAAGATGCTGTTGTTAAATTTTTGTAAACCTAGATAGTTTATAACCTGTGGGTTTGATTTTTCAGCTACAATCATTTCCAATTACCCAAATGAAGTTTAGCACATAAAGTATAATGGTCTGCTCAGAGTCCAATAAATATTCAGGTGATGGCTTGGAAATTCATATTTTCTGGATGGGAAATCCAGCCAATTCATAAGGTGCTAAATAAAACTTGAACTCTATTCTATGCCCTAAAAACTGAAAGGTAAATTAAATTCTAAAATAAAACAATCCAGTTGTTGAGGTTTCTGTAACTTTATTCCTTTACTCTTTCAATAAGTCTTGCTAAAGAAATTTATGGGAATCTACCTTTTGAGTCAGATGGCCACCAACGGCCTAATAGCCAGAGATACCCTTCCAAAAGACCAAAAACTTAATTCTTAGATAATCAAAGGGTTGTGTGAAAACTGTCTGTGTGAAAATCTGAAGTTAAGGAATATACTCATTAAAGAGTTGCATTTGGGTTCATAATCAAGAAGGCGCAACAGACTTGCATCTCTAGTCAAGTTTTAAACTGTTACTTATTTTAATGGTTGTTGGCTACAATTTCAACTGCATTAATGACATTGTCATTAATTTGTATTATTTGATGCTGTAAGCTTCCTTGAGCATTGGAATAAGCAAAATACCAGAGTATAAATTAAATAAACAATATGTAAGAAATGAAATGTCTTGAGAAAGACTAGGATGCTCTTAACCCTTCAAAAGGGCAGCCTTGGACTTTCTCAAGAGTGAGGAGAATTCCTTCCCTTTGTTGTTTTTAGGTAGAATCTGAGCTTGGGAGCAAAGTCAAAGAAGAACCCAGGTAAGATGACATAAACACACCTTGTTCCTCATTGTTTACACATAAACGACTTGTCAATGAAAACTTCCAGCAGAGAACCTCTCTGGAACTGCCTCTAATGGGCTGGAGATGAGCTGTGTGTAAAATAATTGCAAATGGTTGGACTGCTGTTCTTTCAAACCAATAAATGCTTCAGTAGAGATTAAATGCAGAGAAGACTTGTTGAAATCAGGATATAGTTTTATAGGACAAACATATAGAAGATCATATCTTTGGCTAACAAGATTAGAACAAATTGCATCCGTTCTTGTTGTCCTAAGCCAGGAGTGTCAAACTCAATTTCATTGAGGGCTGTATCAGGTTGTGTTTGATCTTGGGGCCCAGGGTGAGCATGGCCAGTTTGGGTATGGCCAGCTTGACATCACTCATGTTGGCGGTGCCTTTGGTGGCTCAAGTGCTCTGCCAGCGAAAACGGGCTCCCAAGCTCCATTTTCAGCTGTGATAGCCTTCTTGAACCCTCTGCCACTGAAAACTGAGTAAGGAGTGCTTTCCCCGGACCTCGTGAGTTCTGTTTTTGGCTGTGATGGCCTTCTGAAACCTTCTGCCAGAGAAAATGTAGCTTGGGAGGGCTGCCCTTTGGGGCCCAGGGTGGGCGTGGCCTGGTTGGACATGGCCAGCTCAACATCACTCATGTTGGGGTGTCTTTGGTGGCTTGAGTCTCTGCTAATGAAAATGCCCTCCCAAGTTCCGTTTTCACTGGCAGAAGCACTACGGGCCAAATCTAAGCACCCCGGGACCAGATCCGGCCTCTGGGCCTTGAGTTTGATACCCTGTCCTAAACCATTAAAAATGGAAGGCTTGCAGATTATTTGTAGTCATGTTATTGATGAAACAATTGACTATACTCTTTGGCAAAAGTCCAAAATTAGGTATTAGATATTTTATTGAATGAGACATTCGATATTTGAAGTGATATTGCATGGCAAGGAATTCTGAGGTTTGACTTGTCCCTGTTATTTAATTAATTTAATAAATTTAAAGATGGCCCATCTCCAATATATGACTCTAGGTGACCAACCATTAAAATCAGAATTAAAAAACAGCAACCACAGTTATAATTTTTAATGATTTTCCTGATTTCATATTTAGTTTGCTATATATTTCGTATATTATTTCATTCGTTAGTATGCAACTCCCCTGCTCTGAGTGGACTGCATGCTTAGGAAAATATTAGGGTTTTTTTTCCAAAAGAAGAAGAAAAATCAGAAACAGTAAAATGCAATTATTAGAAAAATATATGTGATGACATGTCTGAGAATTTGGAGAAGGGAAAAAAACCCTTACAAAGAAACTACTTCGGATTTCTGAGAAATAGACTTTAATCAAGGCAACTCTGCCTTAATTAGGGTAGGCGTAAGTCAAGTGGGAGAATTACTTTGGTAGGAATTCAAGATTCAGTTACATTATCTACTACCAATACAGGTCTTTCCTGAAATCTAAGTGGTTCTTATTTTCTGAGTTGGCCAGATTCACAGGCCATGACATTAATCTTGAAAACCTGTCAAAGCAATTCTCCAGATCAAATGATACCTAGCATAATTAAGATAGAATTGCCTCGCTCCCCTCCCCCCTATCTTATAACAATGTTATTGCTTGAAACTCTTCAAAGTTTCTTCATCTGGCCCTTTGATTTTATTTGGATTTTCTCTCTGAAATCATTATTCTCTATGGAGAAAACCTTGCAAGATTGTTAGCATTTATTCCATGCAATTTATTGAGAAATTTGAATTGGCTAAATATTTATCTGTTTTAGTTTTTATTTTGTTTGGCACTGTGTTACTCAGTGCCAGCTGAAGGTATATGGTGCTTCTAGGCCAGGGCCCCCCAATCTGGTGGTCACGGCCACTGCAGTATGGAATTTCATAGGATTTAGCGATCTGTGGTCTGGTGGCAACCAGGCTGCGAGACTGGCTGGCTGGTGTGCATGTGTGCGCGTGTGTGTGCATGCATCATTGCGCATGCATGTGTAAAGGCATCTGCCCCTCCTCCCTCTGGGGCACCAACACAGAAAGGTTGGGGAACTCTGCCCTAGGCCACATTGATGACTCCATCTGCTGGTGATGCAAAGTTTTGCAAATTTAAAACGATTCAGAAGATCGGGGCAGTATGGGCACCCTTTAAGCTTTGGTATCTTAGGCGAGGTCCTACTCGCCTTTTGCCTGGCACATGCTGAACCCTGATGAAATAATGTCAAAACCAAACCATAAATATCTCCTATGACATTCCATGCTGTGAATTTGAAGACTAATTTCCTCTTTTTGAGGTAACAGGTTGAAAATCACTCATTCAAGACTTCTGCTTTTCAACAGTATCTGTCCTCTTTTCAATGAGAGGAAATAGTAGCTCAGAAGGAAGGTACAGATTCAAAGAGCTCCCAGATATTAGGTGAGCATCCCCCCACCACTTCCCAACTAACCTTGAACGTCGCACAAGGACAGCTTATTTTTTATCGACTTGCTTCATGCAAAAGATGAAAACTTGGGTGAAATGCATGAGAAAATGACAGGAGTGGAGAGAGAAAAGAGCCAATCTATAAATCAACTCAGTTTCCATTCCTTTGCAAGATTGTGAGGTTGGCACTGTGGGTGATCGTGGCATTGAACACAAGATATGAGTTCATTTCTGTTTCTATGAGGCCTTCTAGGCTGACAGATAACCTGACAGATTGTTTAACTGATATATACAGAATGGACAGATTTGACAGGAAGCCTATGCATAGACATCCATAATATTATGCTTTAAAAGAACCTGTTTCGAGTTGTTGATATTAAGCACATTCTCTTTCACCCCAAATGCATTTTCATTCCCCCCCCCCTTCCTTTTTATGTTTTCACATACTGTGAGGATGGAGACAGGCAGCATCATACTTCAACCCCGTGTATATTCTATCTTGTCATTTGCCTTGAATCTCCATCTTTTCTTTTTAAATTGTTCAGGTAAAGGGAAATTCTCTTATCAGTTGCTCTTCTATTGTTTCTTCCCAGAGAGTCTAACAGTAAGATTAGTATCTTTTATTAAAGTCTAGAAAAATAATGAATGTGTATTTTTATATCTACATTATAGACTTTTTTTTTAAAATGCATTTATGATTTGTGGTTTTGACAATTAAACAAAAACGGGTAATTGAAAAGAAAAAACTTTCTTTTGTAATCAAATGAGTAAGTGATTGTTTTTTTATTTGCACATTTAGTTGCTGCAAAGGCAATTTAAAGCTTCTTTTGTTTTACTTTCTTTTCACATGTTTGTTTTTTCCTTTCCCTTTCTCTAGAATAGAATTCTTTATTGGCCAAGTGTGATTGGAAACACAAGGGATTTGTCTTCGGTGCAGATGCTCTCAGTGTACAACAAAGGAAACTGTACATTTGTCAGGAATCACAAGATACAACACTTAATGATAGTCATGGGGTACAAATAAGCAGTCAAATCATACTAGGAGACAATACTCAATATAAATTGTAAGGATACAAGCAACAAGTTACATATCTCTCCTCCAACTTTGGGGGAACACAAATTATCTTAATGAAAGTGAAACTGCACATGCTGGTCTACATTTCTGGTAATAGTTGAAGGAAGGAGTAGATGCCAGCAAGGGATCCAAAGTAAGCTTTTAATCCTGATCTAGTTCACAGCTATATATAAAAGGAGGTTTCCTGAGGAAGAGGTAATACTGGTAATTCTCAAAGTCTTAATGTAATGGAGCCAGCCAATTACATTCACAAGTCAAGAGGATGTTAAATGAATCCGCATTAAGTGAACAAGCCCCCATCCCAGTTCTCCCCAATGCTTTTTGTTAAACAAATGTATGGGTCATTGAGTTTGCATGGGATGCCTCAGGGATGGGGAAAATCATGGAACAAAATCACCTGCCTCCAGCCTCTTCTCATCCACTGAGATATTCCATGTTCCACTTCCCACTCTTTGAAGTACCCACTGCTGCTTGGGCATTCTCTGCATTTTCTCCCACCCACCCCACCACCCACCCCGTTGCACAAGTGCAGCTAATGGTGGGCGGAGGGAAGCAGACAGCAAAACTCGTTAGAGTAAACTTCCTGTAGATGCTGGTCTCTTTGCAAACTAACACAGGTGCAGCTAATGTTGAGGGGAAGAAAGGGAAGAGTTTTCAGGCTGCTTCCATGTTTTCCCTCCACCCACCATTAGCTGTGCCTGTGTAAGTTTGCAGAGACAAGGTTCTAAGAGAAACTTACTCTAAAGGAAGAGTTTTATGGCTGCTTCCACATTTTGTCTTCCACCTACAATTATGCAAGGGACGTAAGGCAAAAGGTAAGAAAGGGAAAAAATATTTATCTCCCTCGCCATTTGCTTTTGCTCTGGAATGGAAAGCTAGCATCTAGTGATAAAAGGAAAACAGAGAGAGTTTTCTGCTCTGTGGCCAAGCAATGGAGTAGCCTGTCCTGGCATCCTGAGCTATAGAGATCTTCAAAAGATAAATGAGTGACAGAATGAGGGGTACCTGGTGGGTAAGGATGAGAAAGAAATAGGCGAGGGGTGTGTGTTGCAAAGTCTGCAGTCGGTCGTAAAGGCAAATGACTGTACGGATGCTACAACATATATAATTTTAGGAAAGTATTTTTGGGAGGTCTGCCATAATTTTGAACTGTGTTCTGTTGATCTGACTACCTGTATTCAAAGTTAACAATGAAAATGAAAACTCAATCAAGTCTCCAAAGTTTCCTAAATAATTATTTATTTTATAATTATCCAGGGATAGAGAAGGGATGGCTAAGAATGCTGGAATATATTTGTTTGCTATGAAACAATTTACCTATAGACTGTCAAGTTAATAGTTGCTACCCAAAGCATAACACTGAGAATAGAAAAACTAGCATATAAAGCAGGTACAGAAACCAGCAGAATCCAAAGAAGTAAATGCTGAAGCAACTCATCTCATGAGAAGTGACTCTGGGTGGTGTTTAATAAATCTTTTGCATCTTTTTATAAGATACTAATGTTGTAATGCTTATATTCTAAATTATTATAAAAGATCCTTATGTGTAATCCAGAATATCCTTAAAAATAAGACTGAATAATTTTCTAGTTATGTAAGGGTGGGGCAGAAACAGGAGAAAAACAAGAAAAATAACTCAGTATTGGCTTCAGAAGATACAGAAAGATTTTTCTGAATGGTAGTTCAATTACACCAGACCAGTACATCCAAAGCAAATACATAATCAATTATTTAAAATAAATATTCTGTATTACAATAATCAATATTTGTTGGGCAATACTGATCTACCAGGAAGTTGATTTTGGAGACTACTGTTATATGATTCCCCCAATGAAGGAAGATTTTCCTGCTTCATGTCTGGATAAAAGATTGAAAACTCTCAAGGCTGTAGGTTAGATTGTGTCTGGGAGATTAAAAAAAATATCCTAGAAGTCAATCAAAAGCCATTTCCTTGCTGTTGTCTCAAAACAACAAGTCTATGTTAGAATAACTGAGTGAAAAAGACTCCATTAAAAACATACTTTCCAAAAAGATGGAAAATATATATAAATGTAACATTGAACATGTTATATTCATATACTATTTAATTTTTTAAACTGGTGTACTTAACTAGTATAAAGGCACTGTGGTAAGCGCTAATAGTTTCTTCAGAATAATAAACAGCATATAAATTAATCCAATTTGCAATCTCCTTATGTCAGGAACATTTATTTGAACCATAGCAATGGAAGTTTCATTCCTGTTAAAGTAATTTCTCATACTTCCAGTCCAGCTATCTTCCAACATTCAAAATATCACTTACTTCTGGAGCCAGCACAAAGGTTTGCATGAACTTTCTCATTGGTTGTCCATTGTTTGTCAACTCCCCCATGACTTGTACAACTACTCCATCATTCAACGTTGCATGGGCATCAACATGGCGAATCTTAGTGCGGCACTCACTAAACTGCAGGGACATCACCTTTTTGTGAATGTCCTAAACACAAATACAGTAAAAATAATGCCTAAGTAAAATTAACTTTCTACAATATATACATTTATGTAGAAAAAAATAGCACTGAAACAATACAATAGTTAGCTTTCCTTTTATTAGGCATTTAAAAAATGTTCCTATATTTTGTGGTATACTTTATTAAAACGTATTAACCAGTTTGAAAACCAATGTTTTTAGGAAGCTAGTTGTGAGTTTCTAGTGAATACAAAGGCAACATTTTCAAATATCGTCTGCTAACAAGGCAGGTACAGACTCTACAGTAACATCCTTTTTTCTTCAGCACAGAAACATAATATAACTTGCAGTGGTAAAACAGGTAGTCCTCACTTAACGAGCCTAATTGGCGGCAGCAACTGCTGCTAAATAAAGGAGTAGTTAAATGGCAAATCATATCAGTATCATATCATATCATATCTGTTCTTTTCAGTTGGAAAGAGAGAAGGCTACTCAGTTTCACATCTTCAACTTAATAATTTTACTAAATATTTAAGTAAGAAAGATAAAAACCAAACATAAATGAACAATTAAGATGAGAAAAAGAGGGGAAAAAGGAATAAATAAAGCCAAAAGTACAGGAAAAATATATATATAAAAAATTGACTTCCCATTTTCTTACACTTATAATAAATTTAAATTAATTTCTTACTCTATAATTCCAACATAATTTTCATTTTTCCTGTCATTTACTTAGTTAAAATGATCAAACCTATATAACATAGATATTTTTTCTATTTCATGCATAAAATGCAGAAGCGGTTTTCAATTGTCATTAAAATCAATCAGTGTCTTTTTTCTAATCAACATTGTCATATCTTCAGTTTTTGTTTGCCTCTTAACCACTCCCTGCCCTTTGGAATGCTCAAGTGTCTGCTTACTATCTTGTACATATCAAAAATAATGGAATCATGCTGACTATCTGGGACTGGGCATGCTACACAAACAGCTACTCTCTTGAAATCTCTTTCTCTCCAATCTCTATGCTCCATGTGGTGGGGAGAGGAAAGAGGAAAAAAAGCAAATTTTGTAGGCAATCTCTCTTTTGTCTGATTTTTTCCTACTGCTTGTAAAAACACACTGCTTTTGATGTGTAGAAGTCAAATAGTCTGGTGTTTTTTCAATCTCCAATCTCTTTGGTCTGCAAGGGGAAAAAAAGAAAAGTATACTAAATTATAATGGTAATATATGACTGAGGGATGCTGCAAAGGTCATAAATGGGCATAAATAAGCCTAAAGTTATTATTTAGCACCAGTGAATCTTTGAACAGTTGCTAAATAATCAGTAAGTACTATTTGTAACTATTACAAGGAATGACAGTAGAAAGACAATAAAATGGGAAGCATAAACCAGCCAGCCCCCTCTGCCCCCCCCCCATCACGTGCATTTAAGTGTTAGGAAGATGGAGTGAGGAGAAATGAAGAAAAGTGAGACAAGATAAGATTTTTTTTTCTGACTTTAAAGGTACGTAGGATTATGTTGAGCCTTAACAGAAACCTGTAAATATAGCATTTGTTAATGCAGATAACTTTTAATTATCAAGAGTCATGTTTATTTGTAGTATCCAACTTCAAGTAGGATTTATAGTACATACAGCTTGGCCATAGACAGCTTCCTGGGGCTTGCCACTGGCATCTAATCCACCATGGACATATGAAGAATTCCTGCCATAAAACCTTTAAAGAAATTAAACAACAGTATTTAAGATTATCATGTGGTAAATGCTCTAAAATATTGCACTTGAGGTAGATAAAAGGTTATTTATTTATTTATTTATTTAATATCCTGCCTTTTATTTATTTATTTTATATCCTGCCTTTTCTACAGGATCTCAAAATGACATATATAATAATACCCTGTGAAATACACAGGGCTGAAGATTCTGACCAGCCCAAATTCATCTAATGACTTTTCATACTTTATCTAAACCTTAACCATCATGGCAAATTAACCCAATGGATACAGTTGATAAAAACTTGTTTAAGGTCAGTAATTTGATTGTTCATAAAGCAAAACATCTCATGATTATGCTGTCTCATAATGCAACAGTTCCAGTTGCTTTTGTTGGACAAATCCCACAGAGTTGCATCTTCCTATGGTCATACCAATATCTGTGACTTCTACATTGACTTTGCTTGTTGGAAGCCAGTGCCCAAGATCGCAAATGATATTCACATGACACTGTGAACACTGAAATTATCAGCTGATTTCAAAGTGCCCAACTAGTGACTACAAGACCAGAGATGCTACAACAGCCAAATTACAATTACAAAGAACAGTTCTAAGTCCCCTTGTTCAGTGCTATCATAATTTAAACAGTCACTAAATAACCACTAAATAAGTGGTTGCTGAATAAATACAGATGATTCCATATAAAAGGAATTTCAACATACAAAAAGGTAAATATTCTAGAAACCAGTTATCAGAACCTGAACCTGAAGTATAGCAAATAATTTTCTAAAACTATTGGACAAATGTGATAAGAAAAGAAAACATCACTAAGCAATATGTCTCTCATCTCCTTTTAAGTTATATTCATAGTTTTATATGAGTATAGTCTTATATGAAGATAAGCCAGACCTCCACAGAAGAAACAATCCTGAACTTGTTTTGAAGTTGCAATGGGAGCACAGTGATTGTATACCCTTGAGTGACTCTTTTTATCCGGAATGGTCAATCTTTTTTATTGAGCACACAGTTCTGGGTGGGTGGGTGAAATGCATATGGAGTTTTGAGGGAGGAAGGGGACACTCAGTCAAATCAATCTTAGTGATCAGTAGTATGGCACATGTCATAGCCAGATCATATCTTGTCCCATCTTTCATAACGAATGTAAATGAGAATTAGCCAAAATTGGCTGTCAATGAGAACAGTAAAAATAGCCAGAAACCCATAATTTAAGGAAGCTATATCAGTCTCATAATCTCATTCTCTGTAGTTAATTCACAGATCATGCAAAAACATGTTATGGTTTATTTATTTCTGATTTAAGGTCTTATACAAGAAGTCCTCAACTTATGACAATTGAATCCAACATTTATGTTGCTAAGTGAGACATTTGTTAAGTGAATTTTGCTCCATTTTATGACCTTTCTTGCCACAGTTTTTGATCACTACTGGTGTTAAATAAGTAATGTAGTTATTAAATGAATCTGGCTTCCCCTGACTTTGTATAGATCATTTTTATTTATTCAATAAATATAAATTGGTGAAAGTTACATATGTGAACTCAACTTCTTTGAGTACTTATTTTCTTTTTTAAAATGGAATGTTTCTGAATTGGTTAAAAGACATCTGTTAGTATCTGAATGGGATTACAAAAATCTATGGTGAGATTATGCTTCAAATACTATATATAGTTCTGGTTAGCACCTTCAATAAAGAATATATAGTACTATAAGAGATGGGGAAAGAACAACCATATGGTCAAGGGAATTTGACTTCTTTAACAAATCGTTTCAGATGAGATAGTACTTCACAGAGTAATTACTTTATGAAACTTATCATATGAAGTGTTGTCTGCTATTACTTTGCATTTAAAATAAAAATGGAAAAAATCATGAAATGATCAATTGCCAGTTACAAAGGCAATATGCAATTCCAAATATGGTACATCCCATAACAACACTGGAATAATGTAAGATGGCTGCCTTGATTTTTTTGTCTAAGTCAACACACCTGCTATTATAATTTAATTTTATGAACACATTTAAAAAAAAAAAATCAAAATGATATCTGCTATAGTGGCAATGCTGGGACACACAGAAGTAGTGTTGCAGGGGGAGAAGGCAGGAAAAGGGAGGACATAAAATTGTAAGGAGGTTTAAATTTAGTAATATGCTCGTTTCTCTTAAGGCAGCAGCAATGCTAACAGCTTGCATCATAGTGGATGAGGCTGAGGATAAAACTGGGAAAGGTCCTCCTTTCCTTGTTTAAGAGAAAGAGATGTTGATTTTGAGATTTAGGTAGCTGGTCCAATACTACCCGCCCCTGGGTTGCTAACAGAAGATATTGGAATCAGCTTTCCACATGAAAGCTGAAATATATATATTGACTATAACAACAGAATCTTGTAAATCTAATTATGCTATCCCTCCTCTTTTTATTCTTCAGTAAATTAGGTATCTATCCAAGCTATTTCCAAATGTTACCTTGTTGTTCTAGACTTAATGCTTCGATCTTTTACCTAAATGGTCCCTACAGATTTTCATACTCTCTGTACAAAGATATATGCATGTAACTTATAGTGTATTCCTAATGCAGAGGCTAATCAGCAGGATCATTCCACCTGAACCATAGATTGCTCCTAGATGCAGTGGTTAGAAGATCACTGGTTATTTCCATCAAAATGTGTGAAGTGAAGTGATAAGGTTGAGCTCCATCTCTCTCAGTGCTTAATTACTCAGGATATTCCCATCCGGCAAATTCCACCTCTTTGAACAGGTGGTTATGCCTGACTTAAGACATTCAATCATGTTTTTCCTCAACCTCCTGACCAAGACAATTTCTCCACTTTTTGTTTGTGCGAGATAGTTGTCTTAAATGCAGAGAAAGCCATGCTGAGCCAATCTCTTCTCTTACTCCTAAAATAATCTTGAGTAAACACCAGAAGAAACTAGGCTCTGGGGACAACAGAGACATGGCAGCCTGATTTCACACTAGTCATGTAGCAGCTAAAGCCCTTATGTTCCAAATAAATCTATTTACAGTGGGGCAAAAAAGTATTTAGTCAGCCACCAATTGTGCAATTTCTCCCACTTAAAAAGATGAGAGAGGC
>JAEANM010013278.1:0-14463 GCA_017656035.1 Myanophis thanlyinensis | reverse complement strand
AACTGCCCACCCAGTCACATGACCCCCCCAGCCACGCCCACCAAGCCACGCCCACAGAACCAGTAGTAAAAAAAATTAAATTCCACCACTGCTTTATTCTCAATTATAATTACATGCCAGAACCAAAAGAGCTTTTCAAAAGACACCCATCCTTGCTTCTCAACTCTTCCATGGATTAAGAGAACAGATCTCTCCCAAAGGACCTAGTCTGGTCTGAGGTTCTGTTTTGTGTGAATTCCCACCTTCTGGAGTCTGTGTAAGCTTTCTGTATGCAACAGGAGGCCCCGAAACTCCAATAAAATACAGAAGACCAAGGGCGTTTGATGGTGAAGGGAATCCTGGTGATTTATGCCATAATTATTCATAGCACTCAGCAAGAAGTCTTGGGGCATTTGTTTAATCAATCATGTTTATTAATGCTATTAATTTTCAAACATTCCCTTGAAAAACAGGGGACTGTCTGCTAGCAAGCACAGGAGTGCAAGGTAGAAATTACTCTATGCTGACAAATGAATTTAAGCAGATACAGATTTGCAAGAATAAGGTTTAGAGCTCAGGTCCTCCAATGTTTTCAGTCTATGTAACATGTTTAAGTTTCTTCTTCTTCTTCTTCTTCTCCTCCTCCCTCTCCCCTTTCTTTTCATATTTATCTGTAGTCTCTGGAATTCTTGTGAACTGACCTAAGTGATTCATTTCCACCTACAGGATGACACCAAATATTTGCAATTTTGAGCTTCAAAATTGGTTTTAAAGCTCCTCCACCCCAATTTCTAGATTGTGTCTAAGGATATGTCCGATTCATAACATACAAAATCTTCGGAAGCATTTTTTTCATTGATATTCAAATAGGGAATTTCCATGAAAAAAATCCATCTGCCTGTTAACATTCTCCTTAGGATTTCCATAGCTTTTTTTTTTTTTTGCCATGTGATCCACTGCTTACTCCAGTTGAAAGTTTTGGAAGCACTGTGCTTCATGAGTGCAAAAAATGGAACTTCAAAAGTTTGCAGTTTTCTCAAAGGCAGACAACACAAATGTACAAATGACACAATGAGAAAAACTGTTGCCAGACCAGAGAGGGACTAGATGGACAAAGAGTGGGCTCTGGCATGAGGCAATTTCCCAATGTAGAAAGTTAGCACCCACCCCTCCTAGAAGAATGTTTTAGGAAATATTAAAAAGGCAGAATATTATGTTTCCCCTAAAAGAGAAATAGAAATCTTAAGGGAGACAGAAACTCAGAGCTTCAGCGCCCTGCGCCCAGCAGATATTTGGTGCCCATTGAGGACAGGGCCAGCCTATCTACCGTGTTTCTTCAAAAATACGCCCGGGTCTTATTTTCTTTTGACCCCAAAAAACGGGCTAGGGTTTCTTTTTTAGGGGTGTCATAATTTCCCCCCCACGCGCCTGGCCTTGCCACCGGACTGCTTCTTTCCCTGCTGAAAAGAGTAGTCCATTCGTCCAAAGCACCTCACCACTGGGCCGCTTGGCCACCTCGCACACCTTTGGAACGCCTACCTGGAACGGTCACTCCAGCTACTGGTAGCCATTCACCTGAAAAAGCCTGCCATCGTCCACTCTGGCAAGCCTGGCCACCGGGCTGCTTCTTTAGTGGACAAAGTGTGTGTGGCCGAGCGACGCACCTCAAACTGCCTGAAATATGTACCGTAATGTTTTTTCGAGTGTTTATTTTTATCCCGACCCATGTGGCCCAGCGCAGCAAGGAAGACTTTTTGCAAAAAAAAAAAAAAAGTTCTTACTGCAGATGGTTATAGCCCTGGGTCTAGTTTTTTGGAGGCTTTTTGGCTCGCGGGAGGAAAATGGAGAGGGGGATTTTGCTGCTGGTCATTCATTCCTCAAGCTCAGCACAGACTGAGGGAAGGATGACAGGAAGCAAAATCCCCCTCCCCATTTTCCTCCCGCGAGCCAAAAATCTTCCATTCCAAACCTTCAGCATTTGGAATGGAGGCTTTTTGGCGAACGGAAGGAAAACCTCCCTCTGCAGCTGATAATAGAGCTTCGGGGCCATCCGGAGCTGTTTTTGGCTGCAGATGCCTTCCGCAAAGCCCTCTGTAGCTGATAACAGAGCTGCAGATGCCTTCTGGAAGGCATCTGAAATCAAAATGGAGGCCGGGGTGATGTGTGCGTCATCTTCTTTTGCAGCTGCTTGCTACCACTCAGATGCATCGCCCCAGAGCTCTATTATCGGCTGCAGAGAGACTTTCTGGAAAGCATTGGAAGGCGAAATGGACGCTGGGGCAATGTGCGGGAGTGGTGGCAAGCATCCGCAAAAGAAGCGGACACAGAAGGCAAGGCAGTTGTTGTGCAAGTCCTGGTAAATAGGGCAGCTCCACACACCCCAGCTTAATTTTTACCTGTGGGCCTCACCCCACCCCCTGCACCCCAGGCTAATTTTGTAGGTGGGGCTTAGTTTTATCGCATGCACTGAAAAATGTGATAGGGCTTCTTTTCTAGGTGGGGTGTCTTTTGGGAGAAACAAGGTACAAGACAAAAGACCTTCAGCTCCAGGATGATGGGATTATCCTTCAGGGCAAGGCCATTCAGCCACAATAGGAATTGCACAAAAAGCCTCTTCATTGCATCAGCAAGCTTCAACCAAGCCTGGGACTCAGACAACCTACAAAGTTAGCCATGACCCCTACCCAACTCCCTGGGAGCAGCCAATAAAATAAATTTCTTGCACAGGAACAGGAAGCTCAAGGGCAAGACCCAAGAGAGGGTATAAATACCCCCCCTCTCTCTCTCCACCCCATGTGGTCAGCTGCCCAGGACTTCAAACCCATGTGGTCCTGCTCATCAGTAAACCATCTTTCCTATCGACCTCCATGTTTCCAGTGTCTTTCTCCCCACTTGGAACTGAACCCAGATGGACATTTCTTCCAACACCACCTTCTTATGATCTGTAACATTAAGGATCTGTAAAAACTTTTAGCACTCCCATGCCGACCCAAAACAATCTGGTCAGAAGTCAGTCATGAGAGGACAAAAAGAGTGTTGTTGAGTTTACAGAGGCCTAAAACACCACAAGGATTCCGATAGCTGAGAACAAGACTGCAAACACAATGTCATCCAAAATAATGGTGAAAGAGAAGGGAAGGCTGCTCCAAGATTTTTTGTAGAACAGGAGCTAGGTCGTCACCTGGTGGAGTACCAAAGCAACTGACAGAATTTCCCTCTTCCACATGAGGAGCAAAGTTTCCAAGGTTCCTTGTGGCATATCTGGGGGAGGCAGGAAAGGAGGAAATAAATAACCAGAGACTAGATTCCCATTTTTTTTAACCTTCTCTTTGATGGGTCCTGTAGACATTCTAATTAGCGACTCTACTGGAATGTAGCGTGTGAAGATGTTTTTCTTCTCAAATGTGAATGTCTTTAGCAAGTTGAATTGAATTCATTTAGAAGCTGATAAATTTCATGATGAGACTATTACTGTGTCACCCACCCCACCTCCCCAGGGATTATCAGTTTGAGGTGATGGGAGAACTCAAATTGCTTCACTAATTCTGAGAAAAGCAGGCAGAGGAACCTAGATGTCCTTTTTCTCTACGGGTGTTGTGATGTCACAGGCATGAGTAAAACAGGAGAAACTTGCATCACAACACAGCTGTAAACTGGTGCACTCCATGCCATGTCTTCCCAGGCTGTTCATCTTTAGATGTATGGAAGTGGAGTTCTCCAATGTCCCCAGCTAGAGTTGACATTAGTAGTCCTGGCTACAGATGTTAGGAAGTTACAATCCAACCTAATCTGAAGGCCATCAGCTTAATTCAGAATAAGGAAACATCCAATTAAGCAAGACACTCTCTCGAGTATTAATTAACTCCAGGTGCTGGTGAAGCAGTTTAATAGAGACTCAAAACAGATGTGAATGAATTATCTGAAAGTATTAGCCAAAACATGGCTAATACTTGCTTCCCGTGCAAGAAACTAGCCTTTCTGATCTTGAAAGCAATCATTCTCAGATTGTTTCTGGTTCAGCTCCCGCTACGTTCCCAGAAGAGAAAGAAACACGAAAGACAAAAGAAGACAGCACATTGTGTGTTTTGAAGCACCATTTTTACTGTAGAAGAATGGCAGAGTCGGGTCATCTGCTACAATTTCAAAAACCCCCCAAAAAAGGGGGGGGGAATCCATGTCATTAAAAATAAAGACAATCTGATTTTGCTCCCTTCATTGTAATTGTGTAATTGCGCCGACCGCCCAAGGCTGCCCATAACATACAAACATTAAAACTGGGAAACGTGGGTTGCGTGTGTGATGCTGAAACATAGAAACTGGGAAACATCCTGCAAGATAAACTGAAAAAAGAAACACGCCCACTCTAGTGAGGACACCGAGACGCTGATTCAAACCGGTAAAATACCAAACAGGGGTATATAACACTCCGGATCTCCTCTTTCCATCAACTACCAAAGGGTGGTTCAACAGAAGTAATGTTTTTGAGAATCCAAGTTAATCAATGGCCAGAGAAAATACGATATAACGTTGTGCCAAAGTTTATACGGTACAAATGCCAGATGGCCACAAGTTCAAAATGGAAGAGATCCATGGCAAAAGCTAGCTTCCATGTAAGGCGGCCAGGTTTGTGCTTGGCAATGTAGAAGAGTTCGGAGGAACCCCATGCAATGCCAGGTGGTGGCATCAACTTATGGAGCCTGGCTGGCATCTCTACCTGCTGGATAGGTAACTTGTATTAGGGAAAACTGCACCAAAAGACACAAAGGGAATAAAAGGGAGAGGGATGTGTGTGTGCTACAAAAACCAATCCCTGCCCCCCCCCCCTTTTGTGGTTTGTGTCCTTCAGGCGCAAAAAGGAAACAATTCAAAGTGCTTAGCATATGGAGTTTGACAGAGAAAGCCAGGATAGTGTGATTCTCAAGTGCCTTGTGTTTAACAACTGCTTGTCAAGCTATGTGCTCACAGTCCCCCCCCTTTTTTTTTCCTCTCTCTCTCCAGGCACTGATGTAGCAGTAATACTCTGTCCACAGTGATAGGAACAAAAAACAAGGGGAGGGACAATGCAAGACAGTCAACTCAGGGACTCTATGGAGGACACAACCATATCGTTCTGACTTAAGAGCACGGGTTTTAATATCTTTGTATTTTTAATCTGCAGGGTACAACGATTCTGTCAATTCTTTTCAAGCTAACCTGCATGACAGAGATGAACAAATAACCCATGTCTTTGGGTTGTTCCCCCAAAGACAACTGCATTGTCATAGTAGGCCAACTAGACATGCCACCAGGAGGAGCACCCGAGCAGACCTTCTTCCTTCTGGAGTCATCACCATCAGAGACAGTAGAAATGCATTTCAAGCTAAGTCAAAAAAGAAACCTGGCTTGTAAGTCATTCCCATGTCTTGTTAACTCCTGCAGTTAAATTGAAGGGTCCAGCTCCTGCCTTCTGCTGAAAATCACGGGTCTTCCCAGTAAAGGAGAAAACTCCTGAATTTACACTCTCCCCAAAAAGTGCCATAAAAAAGCTAATGACGGGAGAAGGATCATTAGGCAGTCACATTTTTCTATAGTTCAGCCTCTGCAACTCTTCAGATGAGTTGGGCTGCAACTCTTGATATCTTCACTTGCCCATGCTGGCAGGAGACAGCAACCTTTCATAGTCCTGAAACACCATCAGGCTGCCCAGGTTAACCATCTGTCTTGTGACTGTTCTTCTCCTATTTCACATCTTACGATACTCCCCCCCCCTTTCCCCACCCCCCACCCCAGAAGCAGCATGTCTTCACATTTATCACAGGAAGAAGCCACACAGAGTATTAATCAAGCAGCAAACACAGCATAAACCAAGAAGGATGCCAAGATCTCTATTAATGGACAACAGGGAGGCAACGAAATGGATTCTTCCTTATTAAAGGAACAGATCAATTTTGAAACTGCTGGGATGTTTTCCGGTTATGGATGTATAAAGTCACATTAAATAGATAAGAACTGAAGTGGCACAACATGACGCGCAAGCACAAACTTAAGTTGCCTAGCTTAAAGTCTCGTCTCCACGTACAACTGCCTGTCGCAAGGCACTTGGTCCCCTTCTCTAAATTGGCGAGCATTTCAGCTAAGAAATACAAGTAGTCCTCAATTTACAACCATTCATTTAGTTGACCGTTCAAGGTTAAAATGGGAAAAAAATGACTCACATACAACCCATTGCGGCATTCCTGTGGCCATGCGATCAAAATTTGGAAGCTATGGGAACTGACATTTATTTGTGATGATTGCAGTGTTCCGGCGGGTCATGTGATCACCGTTTGTGACCTTCTGGCCAGCAAAGTCAACGGGGAAGCCAAATTTACTTAACAAACCACACTACTAACTTTGTAACGGGAGCAATTGCTTAACCGCTGTACCAAGAAAAAATCGTAAAAGGGGACAAAACTCAACTTAAACAAATTTCCCACTCAGCAGAGGAAACTTTGGGTTCAATTGTGGTCGTTCAATCGAGGACTACCTGAATAATATGCGAGTATTCCGTCCGTCCAATGACTCAAAAAGCTTTCCCAAGGAATTCCATTTTTTGTTTGTTTGTTTGTTTGTTTGGTACAGATTACCAAAAAGGAAGCCCTATGGCCTGTATTAAAACGACCGATTAGGATCCAAAAATTGAATGCAAAATAGCCATATCAGATGACCCATTTTTAGTCACAGATATCCTTCCTGATTAGGTGTTTACAAACCGATGAAGTAGATTTATAACTAAGTTGCACTGCTGATCTAACTACATCAGTACTGTCTATTGCAGGAGTGGGTCTCTGTAGATTCAAACAAAACATTTCTTACTTTCTTTTTTCCCCCTCATCCTAAAATCATTTTAAAATGCTGGAGACTGACTCCACGAGGGGTGCGAAGGAATGGCTGCAGAACCTGGAGTTAAAAGGACACAAGGCAGAAAAAGACCTGTTTGAAGAACAAATGTCAGAAAATAAGGATAAACGAAGCAATAACCGGGCAGAGCAGCTGAGTGCCTTAGGGTGATCCTTCCAAATATCTCCGGAAAGTGTTTGCCAGAGGCTGTATACCTATCAGAAAAGTCATTTCCCTTATTCCATGAAGCTGCTCTTTAAACATTTGGCACTGTGCAATCAGCATTTAACATAAAACACTTTCTCTCTTACAAAATTATTGTAGAAAAATGGAAATAATGTTAAAGCACATGAAGACAAGGCAAGACACAACCTCTGCCTTAAACTAGGTTTGCTGCTAAAGCTGCCGGCAACGGAGGTGTCACAACATTCGCCTCCATTTCAGATGATGGGCCCGAAGAACTTTTAAGCCAATCTTCCAATTCAAGCCACACATCAACCGGGAAACGGCTGCATAAAAAGATGTGAAAACTGTAAAGGCACAAAAACCGTCTTAAGTTTTAGCTGTAGATTTTTCTTTATACATTTAGCTGCTCTGATGCCAGCATTTTCTGGGCTCAGGATGCCTAACCACCACGAGTTCAAAACATACTTTTTCGGGATCACTCTTGTTCTGTGGTTCTTTGAACCCAAGGTTTGGGGGTGGTGTTTTGTTTTGTTTTTGCCTTGTGCTATTATCTTTCTGGATCAATATGAAGAGATAAAAAATGGAGAATGTTGTTATCGAAATTACTTTCTCTCCACCAGTCAAGGATTATAATTATTTCATCCAGAAAGAGACAAGTCTAGGAATCAAGTGAGTAATTGCACAATTTCACTCCCTATTAAACCAATTGCTGGAAACAAAGAAAAACACGCTAAAATACACTATTTCCAATGAAGTAGAATAGCCCTTGCTAACCAAACCATTGGACTGACAAAAACCATCTCAATGAACTTCTGGGATTGCTAATGACTATAACCCCCGGTGCTAATAACCAAACAACAAAGCCTACAGTGAACAGTCTAGATGCCTCAACCTTCAATCAATGCGTTGCGTAGATCCAATCTCTTCCACACGTAGGGGTTAGTAAAGAACCGCCATCTGGCTCCAAAAAAAAAAAAAATTATCTGCAAGAACCCAGAACAACTTCTAATCTCCTGTGATTTCAAAAGCTCCCACATAGAGTGAGAAGTTCGGGAGGATTCTTGGATTCTTGCTTCAATAAAAGTCTAGGCATCGATCATTCATGCAGCTGGATCAACACTTCAAGTCTAACATCGACCCATGAATGCCAGGCTGTTCAAGAGCTTGACTTGACTTGAGATACTGTACAGAGAGCAATTGCCCCGGTGCAGATTCACCAGCTAGCAACATAAAAACGTAGAGAACCAGTAATCAATCTACGAAAGGTTATTTATCTGCATTGCTGTATCATCTTTTTTCTTAAGGGTGAAATATTTCTCTAAAACAGGGGTCTCCAACTTTGGCAACTTTAAAACTTGTGGACTTCAGTTCCCAGAATTCCTCAGCCAGCTTTGATGGCTGAGGAATTCTGGGAGTTGAAGTCCACAAGTCTTAAAGTTACCAAGGTTGGAGACCCCTGCTCTAAAAGGCTTTTGGCGCATACTTTCACCGCCAAAGCCCAAGTGCTTATTTTCTAAGGCTTTTTACTTCTTATTTCTTCCAGTGGTTTGGACGGCATCCTTTGCAAATGCAACCATAGTATTTGGGATCCTCATTATTGACTGTAATCTTAAGAAACAACAAACATTTTTTACAGTTATGTCGCCGGGCAGCTTAGCAGCAAGCAAGTATTGGCAATACTTGAGTTTAAAGCAGTCTGACTCCTTGTAAAAGGCAGTTTAGAAATATTGGCAGGAGAGACATTAGCACCTGTTGGTCATATCCCTAACGAAAACCAACCACATAAATCACAGGCATACAGTTTTATGATACAAGAAAAAATACTACAGGAATCCCTGTAGTGACAATAAAATGTCAAAAATCTTTTATACTACTAGGAAGGAAGGAAGGAAGGAAGGAAGGAAGATCAAAACTATTGCCAGCTCTGATATTACTAGAGATACAATCTATTTCCAAGTTTTTTTGAGAGCTGTGCTACATAGAAAAACCCCAGCCTCCTCCTTTACACTCTGATGATACACCAATTATGTATTTGTATTTTCAGGTATTTTGTATGTGCATAAGGTATAACAAAGAAAGTGTAAAGGGTAGCATGGAAAGAGCTAAACAAAATGGTGGGGTAGGGAGGGGGAGTGGAAGGAGCTGTAGCTACTGTATTTGGATAATAAATACCCCAAAGAGAAAGATTCACAGAAAGCTAGTAGACTATTATAACTCAGAAATAATTAATTGTAGAAAAATCTGGGAACAACACCTGGAATCCAGTCAGGACTGCAGAGACCCATGAAGAAGAGACTGAGGTTTCTCCTTGCCTTTCTTTTTCCTTAGCACAGACAGGGACAATAAAGGTTCAGGATCTTAGGAAGGATGCCAGATGGCTAATTAAGATTCTCTGCAATGTAAGCAAAGATTGTCCCAACAATGGCTCAGCTGAGAGCAGCTTTTCAAAGTAGCACGGTAGGATGTTTGATGACAGCATGTGGAGCTGCCATCAAAACATCTACAGAGGGCTCAGAGGACATTCCTCCCGTCTTAGGAAGCCTTGAAACTCAACAAATTAACCAAATTAACCTCAATGAAGCCCAGTGTATCTATCATTGTTTGAGGGAAGCTCCAGAAACCCAATGATGGGTTGATCCAATTGAGGTTTTGTTCCCCAAAACAAACTACTAATGGGAGGTCTGCCAAGTAAAGTTTCTTCCTTTCGTGAATTCCTACGTAATGAAGGCAACATGGTTAGTCTCGTCTGAAGCGGTACAGAACAGATATTATCTTTGGGGGGTTAGAAATCTACTTGTTAAATTACTAGAGGGCTGGTTTTCTACATATTTATGCAATGGTAGAATTTCTGAATACATCTCTACAACAAAATTTCCATGCATTCAGAAAACTAGCATTTGAAGGAGAAATTTTCAGTACTTAAAATACTTTAAAACATTACCAATTGCCATCAGCATCAGCTGTTTGCAACTGCCCACCCCTAACTTCTACTTCCAAAATCTTTTACCGTATTTTTCAGCATATAAGACACACTTAGATTTAGAAGAGGAAAACAACAACAAAAAAAAGTGTTTGGTCTCTGTGCGCCCCATTTTCAGACCTTTTCTTGGCCTGTTTTTGAGGCTTTTTGCAGCCCTTTGTTTTTACTTTTTTAGCCCGTTTTACGGTCCGTTTTTGAGGCTTTTTTCGGCCCATGTTTGAGGCTTTTTTCAGTCTGTTTTTGAGGCTTTTTTCAGCCTGTTTTCAGGGTTTTGGCTATTTATTCTGAAAAAAAGCCCTGAAAACAGACCGAAGAAAGCCCTGAAAGTGGGCCAGAAAAGCCCCAAAAATGGGATTTAAAAAGGCCTGAAAATGGGGGGTGCAGAGGTAAAAAAAAACAGCTGGCGGGTGGGCAGGCCTTCAGCAACATTTGTTGTATAAGACGCACAGACATTTTCACCCACTTTTTTTGGGAGGGGGGAGTGTATCTTATACGACAAAAAATACGGTACCTTAGTTTGCAAAAGTTGGAGCATGGTTATTGGTTTTGGCTAACCTAAAGCCCAATTGCCTTCAAGCAATGCAAGTATTTACAATTTATTTAAAAATCAGTCAACAGAACAAAACCTAAACTGCACTGAGAAGCAGCAGAGAAATTACCCACAACACGGCCTAACATCGGGACCACATGGGGAAAAAAAAATAAGTCAGTTTTGATTGTAGTGGCTTTCAGTAGTCTGAGTACCGCAACCTTAAAGGAAAACAGGCTCTCCCACACTGTTCTCAATACTTTCACTTAACTCTTCCTGGCATTGTTCCCAGCAGAAACAATAATCATGGTGGTAAAATAAGAGAAAATGTGGCACAAAGCAAATGTAAAATTACACTTCGGAAACACTGAAAGAACTGGCAAGTATATCTTTCTCCCATGGTTTTAGGCCAGAAATTTCTACTAAAATTTAGCTCCAGATTTGCAACACTGGACAAAAAATAAGAAGAAAGAAAATCATACCCAACCATCTCTACCTCCAGCCCTAAAACCTCCTGCTTGTGCAAAAGGATATATAACATAGCCGGTTCAGACGCAGTTGATACATTCAAAAGCCCATTGTCTATAAAGGCCAGATTCACTGACATGTCTGACTGCAGAAATGCTTGTAAAGATTGCACTAGAAAACATTATTTGCCAGTTTTTGTGGAGTTCTTAGGCTCATAAGCAGCCGGGGATTCGTTTAAACAAAAGAAAAACAAGAGGGACACGATGATAACAATCTCGCTGGGTTCCTTAAGGATCCCCCACAGGAGACCAATACGTAGAAGAATACAGAACATTGATTGGCAGACACTGTAATCAATGGGCAGACCCCTCCCCTCCCAGATGAACACCGTAAAGAGGCACCGAGTCTTCAAAAAGTATATTCAGAAGAGGTATTTCCTGCCTCTGTGGCACAAATGTGGCAACAGCCACTTGGACAACATTCTTGGATTACCTGGGATGCACCGGGGATTGCATCTGTCTTCTCTAACCAAGCAGCAATGCCTCCATGCTTGGGGTAAGAAATGATATTTCTCCCTCCCTCTCTCTCTCTCTCCCAACACTTTCATACTCCGTTGGGAAAAGAGAAAAAAAGAGAACAAGTGTACTAGAGAAAGGATGTTTCTCCAGCTCTCCCTTCCTATGGACTTGGAAACATTCCCTCCAGCTACGTTGTACTTTTTCACTCTGGTCAGCTGTGACAATAATAATGGCAATAAACAGGACCAGGGGCTAGTAGATGACAGCAAGCCACTAGGTTTCAGAGAGAAAGAGAGGCAGCGCTAGAGACAAGCAAAGGCCATTGCTTTTTTTTCAACAGGTAATGAGGGTGGGGGAAAGCGGAGTGGAAAACTTCTGAACCCAGTTCTGGAAAAAAGAAAGGACGAAGAAGTAAGGGATCACATTCTGACAGCCCTTGGGCAATGCATATGTATGAGTCAATAGATATTTATATTTAATAAGTATATAAAATAGGATCAAAATAAAACCAAGTAGATTTACAGATCTCAAAATAAAAAGGAACCAGAAATATCACAGTACAGGAACAGCCCAGGTGCCGCCATATCCCAGAGGTCCACTCTGCCGTGTTTACAAAAGTACTGTAGAAAAGTGTCCCAGAGGAAGGCCAGCGATGGTCTATATATTCTTCTCAACGGGGCCTTAAAAGATCTCCTCCGGTATTTCTAAACACGATTTTGTAATCCAATTGTAGCTCAGCTCTGCAGAATTCCTCCCCCCCCGCCCTCCCGCCCCCCACTGCCAACCAGGAACTGAGGTTCAGCTGCCCGAGGAATACAGACGTGTATGCCCCCCTCACCCGGTCCGAGACTTGATGCCGATTTGATCCTCCTCGTGGGAGTGGCCTTGGAGCACCGACTCAACTGAACGACTCAAGGGATGCTGAGAGACTGAGGCAATGGCTGAATTCTGATCACAGGGGACAGGTTAACTTTAAGGATCTGTTGTGCTCTCCTCCTCAGTTCGTCATCTGAAGAGCTGTCCACTTTGATGGCCTGGAATTGCAGCAGGTTTAATGCTTTCGAAGCCAGTTCTGGTTTATTAGGGAGTGGAACCGAACTGGGCGTCTTTCTACACGGGTGCTCTTTTCCTCCTTCTTCCGCACTTCTTCTTTTCTCCCCGATGGCCTGCTGATGGCTGCCGCCACTTTTCCGTTCAGTTTTGGCCACCGATGATGGTTCCTTCATCCTGGAGGCCCCCGTGCTACAGCTCTGGGCGTTGCTCCCAGAAATTCGGCCATTCAGGATTCCAGATGCTTTGCAAGCGTTGCTTTCCTGAAGCACCCCACCCTTTGGTCCTTTGATAAGGCTCATCGCGAGAGCGGTAGAATCTGGGACGTTTGTTATTAGATGCCTGTATCCTTTGGGGTCCAACTGATTAGAGGACACCTTAGTGGCCTTCACAGCTGAAGACTGCATAGATGCAGTGGGTGCTTTGAGCCGCTTAAGGTCCGAAGGGGAGATCCCCAGGTGCCCTTGTTTGCACTTTGATTCCAGACAAGAGGCAGTGGCTTTCAGTGGGACTAAGGCTTCCAGCACCACTGACAGCCTCATAGCTGGATAGACCCCAGGGTACATATTAGCCGGGAAGCTCATTGCCGAGGCTTTTGATGTGCCCGAACGTGTCCGTTTCAAGGAGTTCAACAGGAGGTTTGTGGAATTACCGCTCTTTGACATTGGCTTAGCAGATTCTTTAGAAGAGCTCACTGTAATGCCCGCCAAGGGGGCAGATACTTTTTCTATGGTTACTATGTTCCTTGCTGGAGCCTTGGCAGACTCTGAAAGAGGAACAGCGGTTGCCGAAATGTCTTGAATATTGCCTTTAGTTTGGCCAGATGCATTGGCAGTGCAGGAACTGTATCCATACACGTCTTTGCTCCTTAGGATGGTGGGTTGGTAGCCTTCTTCTTTAAGGCCTTGGAGAAAAGCTACTAACTGGGTCTCCGTGTCAGACAGGTCCTTGGACATGGGGTTAAACACCCGCAGAGCGTCTTCCAAGGCTTTCTGTCCCGCAGAGGAGATCCTTGACCAGGAATGGACAGCTTTCTCTTCCACATTGTCCACTTCAACATTCATGGCATTAGGCTGGCAGGAGCTTCTAGGAGATCCAAACCAATGGGAAACCAGCACAGGTCACCTTGCAAGGGAAAAAGAAGAAAAGGCAATTAATTAATTTAAAAAAAATAACCTCAAAGAAACATTTACTTTAAAGATTTTAGGAGGCAAGGAGAACCATAAAGCTTTTAAAAGAGATTTTGTCATTGGAACCAAACTTTACATATACTATTAGACCTTTTCTTCTCTTAATCAATTTTTGGCTTCAATAATGTAAGTTATGGTGTTTACCTACACATCCTGAGACAACAGTACCTAATTTCATGCCTGGTTCCACAGGATTTGTCTTTTAAGTATTAAATATTAAAGTAAATTACTATTATTCGCTCCTATCATCTATCTCCTTCCACTTATGACAATAACTTTGCTGCTTGTATCCTTACGATTTATATTTGTTTCCTAGTATGATGTGATTGCTTATCTGTACCCTATGACTATCATTAAGTGTTGTATCTTATGATTCTTTTTTTTTAAAGGTTTTTTATTTTAAAACAGATACACAAAAAACATACATAACATAAAAAAACATACATCTAAAAATATATATATCATCCAATTCTATGCTTGCAGTGTATCAGTTGGTTACAAAAGAAAGGTTTTTTGTGCCATCCTTTTGTAGTCTTCTCATATATTTTAATTTATCATTTTATCTTAATATTATATACATCTATTATTTGTATTCTTTTGACTAACCTTTTATTCCTTCATTTTTATACGAGAATTCTCAGTATTTGAAATTCCAGGTTCAACCAATGGCTGTATATTTTTCTATTTACAGTCTATATCCTTATA